>KI423584.1:22906-33195 GCA_000473375.1 Anopheles culicifacies | reverse complement strand
CACATTAAACGCTTTGAGCGATTTTAGAGGGAACGAATGAACATTTGGGGGAAGAAGTAATTAAATTGTTAATAGCAATTTTCTAAAAAAAATTAGAAGAAAATCCACTCATAATTCTCCTCCATTACTCCTACATTTATGGATACAACTGCAAAACAGATACACTACACAACGGGCTAGGGATGTTCGGATACAGCTGAAAGTGGAATTTGCCAACGGATGGAAAACTATCGCTCGCTGGGAAATAAATCTTCATAATGCTGCGATGCAACGGGTTGGAAAATTTCCCACCCTCTTCACCCCATCCACAGCGACCGAGCGGGAACGTAGTGGTACGGGTGGCGTATCTTAAGTATCTTAAGCTTTCATCCGTCAAATTTAGCGTACCGCTATAGGGGGGATCGCCTTTGGGGCTTGGGAACGTTGGTGCAGGTGACTGAAAGTCGTCTTTACCGGGGGCTTAAGAATCACACGGCGCTGGAAGGATGGCAACAGTAAGGAGATCATAAATTATGAGCATACCGTGGTGCAGATAGTGTGAGGATGAAGTTCCACTTGTGCCGAAGGAGTAGTTAAAAGTTTGTGGAATATTATGGCGCTAAAATGCTGTTTTTTTTTATGGAATCATTTATTTTTTGAAAACATTTGCTTAAGCTCACATGAAATAATAATGTATGCTTAGTTTAAAGGAATAAATTGTTCTCCTTCTCGTCTTATAGAATTCTTTTTCTTCAATCATCTTTCATTTCTCTTTACTGAATTTTATTTCTCTTAATTGTAATCGTCCTCAATATCAAGAAGGCTAGTTATTAGAATTTTGTATAAACATAAAACCTACAACCATCTCCATCTCGAATTTCACCAACACTTTCTCCTTCCATTTGGCCATAGGCTTTCTTCTAAGAAAGTAGGGACAAAGCGGAAAAAAAAGAATCAAACACAACAGCATCCAACAAAAACCATCGCTGCGGGCGATTATCGAAATACAAACAAGAAATGAATTTCATCTCTTTGAAGATAAACGTACCATTCTTTGGTACGGGTGCGTGTTGGGGACGAATGCGAACGGTAAGCACAAACAACAATATCCGTTGCGAAACCCATGGTTCAACACGTTTACGAAAAAATACCTTTCCTGGTGGTGCTAGGGAACTGTTGTGACTTCCGGTGTTTTGGGGGGGGATAGGGAATTAAATATGAAACGAGACGTACCTCATCAGTGGACGGGTGGGACGGATGGTCCGAAGATATTGCACGCGGCACGTCAGACGAGATCAAGTAGCAATTTGTAGACAGATGATATTCCTACGCCGGTAGTTTGAGTTCGTAGTAGTTGGTTTTGGTCCGAGAGGTGGCTCCAGATAGAGATAGTCAACGAGCGAAGAGGTTCCCAAAATTAAATATAATTTGATGTTTTATTATTCCTTTCCATGAGTAACTTCTGTAAAGAACAATAGTTTATGATATTATTCCTTTTAATTCTATTTTTACTCAAAACAAATGAGATCCAATAGAATTAAGCGGAAAATTCATTATTTCTTTCACAATTTACCAATAAGAGAGCTAATTTTTCATATTCCACGAAGCTCTAATTCTATTTCTTATCTTCTTCTCAGTGCCTTACAGCTAGTTGTAACAGCCCAAGATGGAAATAAGCAAAACTGTGTAATTTCCTCCAGCAAATCATCCACCTAATCAGTGTGGCTGGGTGGATCCCGTGTCTCTAACATCTAACACGATCTAATTGGAAATGGTACTCACCGTCTCAACAAACAACACAACACGACAAAAAAAAAAAAAATGGTTTCACGCGAATCCAAATAAGAAACCAGTCCAGAGATTGAAATAGGGAACCGTTGACTGCCCACCCATCGTCAGGGAATGGAAATTGGCAGTACGTCCCCGGTTAAAGGGACATTGACAGTAAGGTAAATAGCCGACAGGGTAGTCGCTCCCTGCCGCCGGAAGCGTACAATTCATCCCGAAAATGTGAAGCCGAAATGATGAGCCGCTTTGCTTTCGCGGGGCGTTGGGAAGGATTTTCCCGAGGAAATTGGAAGTAAAATCCATAATGCTGTTTTTTCGCTTTTCTTCCGTTGTGAGCTTCATTTCCGTCTCGTTTGCCTCTGATGTAAATATAGAGGGGTGAAGACGTCTTGCTGTAAGTTGGCTGGATTTCGCTTGCAAGAAGCAATGTTTCTGCAAGGTTAAGGTACACATTACATCGTTCGAGCAGGATAAATCTTGGTAGTTGGTATTTTCGTTATTTTTTTGTTTAAGATTTAATCCATTAGAAGCAGGGTTGTATCCAAATGTTTATATTAATACAGACAAACGACAAAGGAGGTTAACCCAATCCACAATATCTAAGCCCATAAAAACACACTGAGCTACATTAAGACAAAACAGTTCTTCATTAGGCAAGCGAAACAATAACCCAAAATCGAAACCAACACATCAAACGTACACCTTTCACGCATAGCAAGCATAAAACATGAATAGAGAAACTTTCCAGATTAATCACTAATTCCAACGGAACCAGCCTTGGAACTAATAAAATGCACACTTCAAACGTAACGAAACGCATAAAAGGCTTTTCCATTGCCTGATTCCTCCACAAACACAAAGACCGGTGCGAAAAAACTAATTTGGATCAAGCTGTAGCTTTATGGGCCGTAAAAACCACACCCAATATCACGAGGCTTTCGGGGGATCGGTGACTGTTTGTTCTGGACGCGTAAGGTATAAATCGAATGATAAATCGGTTTCAACCATGCAGAGGTGTGCGGCAACAACAAGGCAACAGCAAATGGCTGGATTGATGCATTCTGAGATCTATTGTTTTTTTATGGGCGAGTTTTCAGACTATCTTACATGGCTGAAGAATCCCGAAGAATATTACGCATAAAATCGAAAGAACCCACCTGGTAATTATCTGTTGTGTTCTTAATTAGAAGGAAATAGCAAATTCAGGAACTTAAAGGGCATGATTGGATGCTTCGAACAAATATAGCAACGTTAATAACATGCGACTGCGACTGCATCAAGCACCCATCCGACCCATCCGTTGCAGCGTTGGAATTGATTTTAATTATCATTGCATGGCCAGAATAATTGCCGGTCATTTGTGCAGTGAACCGATTTTAAAACATTTTAATTGAACTCATTTGCCTCGGCCGGGTTCAATCCTGGGTGTGGGAGTGGGAAATCCATTGCAAAACGGACGTGTTGCAGTCAGTTGGTAACGTTGACAACCGTTGTCATGGATCCGGGGTTGTTCATTAAGCATTCGATTCGATGTCGAGTATATTGATTGGTGGTACTCTAGTTTGTACCTGTAGAACGTATACAGTAGCTTACAAAATTAAGGAATGCCTTTATATTATGATTTTAGAATTTTAGGAAATAATGTTTAATATAATGGCAAAACAAGCTTATTTACCTAGTAAATTAGAAATTATTTCACTTATGTGTTTGCTTGTGAGAATTACAAGTCTTTGCAGGATATGTTCAAAGTTTTAGAGCTTCATTTTTGGTAAAGTCTTTAATTAATAATACATTTTTTCACAAATTTTCTTGTTTGGGGAGTTTTATTAATACATCATGATGACGATAAATTAAAATAAAAGGATGATATAATTTTCTATACAACAGTAAGATATTATTTTTAAAGAAGTGTTCTTCAGTGTTGTTATGCATATTTAATCGGGTTTTCTCACAGTTTTTCGGAGAATTTTCAAACAGGTTTTTTATGTGTTTTGGAGCAATTTTGAAGGATTGTTTTGAATGAGTTTTCCTCGAGAAGGCTAACATTATTTCTTTTGAATTAATACAATTCAATTATTTTAATAATTTTTAATACCCTGGGAAATAAAAGATCTTCCCATCACTTAAGTATACCATCTGCCATGTCAATATGTTTAATCGTCTTTACTTCAACTCAGTATTAGTTTTCAGAATTGCCTAAGAATCTGCATTTGGCTTTTGATCAGGATAGGTACTTTTCCAGATTGTATTCCTAGAAATTTGTTTCTTTTTGAGTCACAAACTGTTTTTTAGTCATTTTCTCATTACTTAAAACATTTCATAATTTTGTTCAAAAAGTACTACATTAATTTTTCCGCTCGGTCTCATTTTCAGCTTTTTTGATTAAAATTGTTCAAAAAATTTTTTTCCCCTTGAATTATAACCGCAGAAAAAGTAACAAAATTCTATTACCGATAAACACATCTAATGGGCAACATCAACCCATTTTCCAATGAATAAGAAAGATTAGCGGCTTATCGAATGGAAAAAGTATTCCAAAAAGAATGAAAACCATTAGCAGAGATTTAATAGCGAACCGACACCGTTCAACCGTTCTCTATCGGGAATATTTAAATAGCTTTACACTTACGGTCTGTGTACGGCGTACAATACAATGTAACAGCAACTGAGCGATGCCGCGTGGTGCAGCAACTGCAATTTGATCAACTGTTACTAACACTTTCCCTCCTTGTTCTTTTTCCCACGTGTCCTTCCATTGGCACAGTTTCGATTTTATCTCGCAACGAATAAAAATACACTCGAGAGAAATTACCGTAATGTGCGGTTTGTCAACTGTGTGGTTGGATTAGTTTGCATGGTGCAACAAGGTTCAGGAATTTTCCATTTGTCCCCCTCAGCATAATACACACTACGAGCGAGTCCCGGTGGGCTTTACAGCTTTACCATTGAACCACCAGACCACCTGACAAATGTGTGCCAGGACACCTCTTTTCGCTTACCCTGCCACATGGCCACATGTCAGCTGGAATGTTTTCAGTGTCAGTAACGTAGGGAAAGGGCATTGAAAAAGAAAATCAAACCAAACCCCGAGACGGGTTTATGTCATGAAATTTATTTGCATTTACCACCCAACGTACACACACACATACGGATACGCTCTTGTGCTTTGCTGTGTGTTGTGTATTTTATAGTGCGTCTGTTCTCAATGGCTCAAACGATGGAAGGATCGAACGGAGCAGTGAAAGTGTGCCCAAAAGTCGACAACTGTGGTGCTGCCGTTGCAGGGAATGACCGCGTGGCTCGCTTTGTGGGTAGGGGGCTATTTGGGCGTCGTAAACGTTTTCCCTACCAGAGCTGCCAATCAATCTCGAAACGCCTCCATCCGTTGCAAAGTCCGCAAAGAGGATGAAGGGGGAACGGGAGGCCAAAGAATCAACCGACGAAGAAACAACCCGGTATACCTAGTCCATCCATCCATCGTTCGCAGGGGGGAGTGAGCACTCGTAAAATACGCACGGGATTTTGATCGTTTCCAGCTTTTTGGAGATTTGCAATTTCAGTTCCACCCTGGAGTGATTTCCGAGCCACCTCCCCCCCTTTGACGAGAGGTCAAAGCTCAAGACCGTATCGTGGCAAAGAAAGATGCAAGATGTATATTTACCAAGCGTGTACCGAGCGCTTGGGGACGTCACACAATGCAAAACGGGTAGGCACAACATGTTAAAACTCACCCACCCTTCATACTGTCGTCGGCTTGCCGTGCGTGTACTTGGCAAATATCGAAGATTGGTTTCCCGCTCGGGTGCACTTTGATGTGTTCCATCGGGGCGGGAGCATGTGAGCATGGGATTACAATAAAGGGTGCAAAAAAAAAAAAATCGTTTCCAATCTTTACCTCCTTCAGTGGATCATTTGATAAGTTTTGGTTCGGTGAAGGGACACAAAAGGGGCACACGGTGTACATATTGGAATTGTCGAGACGTTCTGGAAGCGGGAATGCTCCTTACACTATGCTTGGTAGCGATGAGACCAGGGATTATGGATGTAAAATATTGGATGAAAATGGATATTGATGTATGGAACATTTGTAAACGCACTTTGCCCACGCTAAGGTTATTGAACCGTAAATATTGAGTGTGTTGTATGAGATTTACTCAACCGTACGCAAATATCCCTTACAGTAACGCATGTTTCTTCGTTCAAATAAAAAAAAAGTTCAATTTATTTATTTTTGAAGAAATAAAATAATAAACAAAACCGTTTGAATGTACAAAACGTCTTCCTTTATGTGTCATATTTGACGTTCAACAACAAAAAAAGAAGCAATCCCCCGAAACATCTCAGTAAACCACTTTTCCAACACAATAACACCGTTGCACCGTTGCTATGGTGAGTCGGTTTTGGTCTGCCAGGAGGAAGAAAAAATGCTTTTCCACCACACGGCACGTGTAACTGAAGATGTTGATAATTGTAGCCGGTAGGCGTGCTACGGGGAGTGCCTGCGGATAAAAGCCACGCGTTAGGGTAGGTTTTCCTTCTTCGGTCAACATACGTGGAGGGTGTACTTGACACATTTTTTTCACTCTCGCTCGCAATTGTCGTATGTTGTCGTTGGTGTTGCTTCTTCTTCTTCTTGTCACATCTTTTGCTACCCCCCGCAAAATGGAAAGAAGCGTGAAAACTGCGTGAAGGTGAGTTGGCGTGAAATGTGTTTGGATTGGGTTGCTTGGACGGTATGAGTGGTGTGGGAGGTTTTTTTTCGGGGATGGGTGGGTTTATTATGTCGCTGATATGATTTGCACTTCATTTTTGATTCCCTACCCATCCACACGTGTAAAAGCAGGGAGGGTGTCATATTGCTTACCAATGGATCGATTATTGCTCGTAAGATGTAACGGTTTCTTGTGTGGGAAGGAGTCGATGAATCATCATTTTCGGAAATGGAAGTAAAATTGATTTTATGCGATAGAGCTCAAGTTGGGGAAGAAAACGCTCTGAATCCATGGTTCTTTCTTTAGGTACTTCTCATAAAGTACTGTAAAAGCCCTCAAAAAAGCTGTGTACTTCAGCTTGTCTTTTTTTTAATTTACTATTTTTTATATTTTTTATTCAAAATGGAAACAGTTTGTCTAATAAAACCTTCTTAAATTCAGTTTTCTTTCTCCAACCATTTTTGTAATCTATAGTATAGTTTGTTCAATGGGATTCAATATAAATAAGTGACTATTTTAATGCAAAAGCTTTGGATAATCTCAAAACAAAATGCGCCACTACGAACATTCCAAGATCCAATGTAGAGATGGCCAGTATGCCTTTTTCTACATTCACTAAGTTTTTAGTAAATGAAATATTGCTTGAGGATTGACTTAGCAATGCTTTTTCAGTCATCCATAACTTCAAGTCATCCATAAAATATCATTTGTTAATTATATTAAGATTTTACTATTTTTTTTATGAGCAAATTTCTTTTTTTTTATTTAATGAATATTATTTCAATTATTCCTCCTTTCTGTTAAATGATACAAGGTAATAATGTATAAAAAAATGCTACTAATTATTCAGCTTGAAGTCACGTTCGAAATAGAAATAATAACGAACCAATGCAAGCGCAACGAAAATCCCAAAAACCAATTGAGATACGTTTGGTCGGCAGGATTGTCACATTGGCTTTTCACAAACCAAAAATAAAAACAGCCTCGTTGTGCAATAATAACGAAATTTAATCATCTCGTTATCAATTCGGTCACGCCTGGGCCCTGACCCATCCGCCGTGTTCGTATCGATGTAACCACGTTAATATGATCGTTAGCATAGTCAATCACACGAGCGATAGGAATATTCCAATCGGCTCTTAAACCAACACCACCACCACCACCACCACCCGAAACTCCCAACGGTGACATTTTATTGATCAGATCGTGGTGTTGGAGTGTATGCTAGCTGTCATTCGAATTCGCACGTCCGACATGAGTGCGGCAAAGCCACGCAATTAATTAAAATTTATTGTGAAATTGTAAATGATTTATCGACCCAGTGGTTGGTGGACGGGGGGGTTGATCGTGGTGGCTGGTTGATCCATTTCGGTCCACCGGTAATGTTGCAAACTGCAATCTCTTTCCCTACCGCCCAGCGTTTGATCGTCGGTGTGTGCAAAGTTGAACAACTTTTTGATTGGAAAAAATACAATTTGCATCCAAACGGAGCTGGGCTGGGGTGGCTGGAACACAATCAATCAATAATGATGAAAATCGGAAGGAAAGGAAAAGCCACCGGGAAGTGTTTCTCACCAGCGAGACAGAAGTAATCCTCAAGGTGGTACAGGTAAAATGGTTCATTTTTGTAGCATTAAAACCATATCAATCAAGACACGGTTGATTGGGAACAAGCGGTGACAAAGCTGTTTCAAATTCCAATTTTTATGATGGCCGTTGTGATTGGAAACGAACACTCTGCAAAAGGTAGATTGTAATTGTAGATTAATAAATCATTAATTTTGATTTTACCCTTGATTTGGTGTGGTTCTTCAGCTACAAGCCTCGGTCAGTTTATTTAACATTAAAAATGTGAAGTTTAGAGATGGAATTTTTTAAAAATTCACCATTACACCCCTTACAGCCCTTTGTCTAAAACAAACCCGCTCGAGGGGGAGCGAAGGCTAACTTCCTTCACGCAAACTGCCACCCAGTACGCAATGAAGGTCTGTTTCATATTCTGATGCATGAAGCCGATACCATCTTTCAAGTAGATTCCATAAATTACATTTTTATTGGCAAATTTGTCCCTATCAGCACACTCGGTCCACCGTTTTCCCCCACGCGCTCGAATCGTTAAAAGTCGTTCTTTGTGCTTGCTTGCTTGCTTGCTGGTTTGAATCAAACTTGAAATCCACTTTTCCCCGGGAATGTGTAGCTACATGCTTGGGTTTTCCTCTATCTTTTTGCGAACAAATCGGTTTCAGCATCGGTTTCGTTGCAGTGACGCGTGACGTACAGTAGCGGTCCTGGGGATGGTCCGGGTACGACGGTAGATAACGGAATGAATTTTCGGTTTTATGGTAGCACTATTTAAAATGAGTAGTATAGTAAGAAGCAACGAGGGCCGAGCCGAAAGGCCAGATAAAAACGGTAGTGACAGTTAGATTTCATTGGCCCTTTCTGGCTGTGTTTAACTTTGTCTATCTGGTTGTTCGAAATGTTCTAGCGCGACTTAAAAAGAGAGAAGGGGAAAGAAAAAAGGGAGCTCAATTCCTTCAGTCAAAACTGAGACATTTTCCCGGCCGTTTGAGGGGGGGAGGCTTATAACAAATTGAAAATGTCTTATCAACTCATTTCGTTGAATTCCACACGAGGGAACGAGCGTACCGTATTGGTTTAGTACTAGCAGTACCAGCGTGGTTGGGGAGCTCCAAGTTCAAACAAACCTGATGGGATGTAGGATGTCGAAGTTTGTACAAATAGTAGCCGAACACGGCTCGTTTCGGCACAAGTATTTGACGGCATTGGTATGCAGAAAATACTTTTGCGGCAATACGTCAAACATTATAACAAACCCGACGAATTTCAGTGAAGAATTCATTTCGATTGGGAAAAGTATTTTTAAAACTCGCTCAAAATTGACAGACATATGCGCTGATGGTATGTGAGAGTGATTTCCTTGTGAGCGAACGGTGAAAACGGTTCTCAAGTGTCCATTCCTTCCAAAAACACGAGCATACATTATCGTGCCCATGCTTGCAGCATTAAATTGAGTCATTAAGGTAATTATTTGCGGTAAATCACAGACCCGTAGAATTTATAATCGTGAAGCCAAAGCGCACCTTCCGCGTGCTTACGGTGTGGAAAGCAACCAATAATAAAATGAGTTGTTGCCAAGGCTTTTCTGTGTTGTTCAAGTTCAGGAACACGTTTACGTCTAGCTCAAAGTAGCTACCCCCTAGCTATTTATTGTTCGTAACGCAATGGGTTAAGGGTTTGGATTTTAACAGACGTCTAGTTGAAACCTACGATTATGTCGCGTGTCCAATGGTCGTTTGGACGGGGTTTTGGCTTATGATTGATAATTTCACAGCACGGTTTTGCCGGCGAGCCGTGGTGTGACGATAAAGGGAAAGTATTATTTATTGCTTATTGATAGTGTGACACTAGCATAGTTATTGATTTGTTGGATAATATATCAACTGTAGCATGGAAATTTGGTTTGTTGTGAGTTGCGAGAGTTTTTTACGGGAAAAGTTAATACAGATAGGAAGGCTAACCCTTCGATCTAAATTTTCGGATCCATGTAGCTTGAAGCAATGGTAAACGATAACCTCTGACATAACTCGCTCCCTTAAAATATCTTATTTTATCCAAATTTTGGTGTTTATACGTTTATCTAATTGACTGACTAGCTAAAACACTATTGAGATGTGAATATCTTAGATACCTAGACCAAATATGGCCTTTAAGCGGAGATATGGAAAGTTTTCAATTCGTTTACATTAAACTATAGATTTCGTCTAAATCTGAAAATAGAAATCAATT
>AXCM01003955.1:0-22574 GCA_000473375.1 Anopheles culicifacies | reverse complement strand
TTTTTTGGATCAATGTTTATGGTGTGAATTTATGGGCAAATGCATGTTTGCATCACGTTCGCGTTCGTTGTAACGACTTAATTCATAACCGACATAGAAATGAGGTTGCTGCTTAGAGTTCTAGTCCCCGTACGTAGAGCTTCGGGTGAAGAGTAATGGCTACGAACTATAAATTGATTTATAGCGATGGTGTAAAATGAAGAAATAAAAATTTTCATGTTACTTAAAGCCAGTGAAATATCAATCTATCATGTCATAATTCTAGTATTATTTATTATTATTAGTTAGTATTATTGTATTCAGTGTACTGAGTTTTAAATATTTTTTGTTCTTTTTTCGTTTACAGATTTTTTTCCATGCACAGTAAAGCCAAGTACGAGGCGGTGCAACGTGTACTGAAGCTTTTGGGGTCGTTGGACATGACGCGGCTACTGATCAGATGAGGTAAGATGAAACAAATATCCAAATAAGTTCTCGGTTAACAAAACTAAAAAAAAATTACAAAACAGTGGGGAAAAGCTTTTACACTAATATTCCAGAGTGCCTAAAAGATATACGACCTGGTCGTTCAAACGTCCACAAGTAACTGTTGGTGTTTCCGTAATTATCACACGCTAGAAGGAGGGAACCGTACCGTCAATGAAAAGGTACATATTAACGTTTTGTTGTGCCACAGCACTAGCGCACAAAAAGCATGAATGAATTTGAGTGACAGCCAAACAGGGCAAACACGCCATCACATCATCACGGTTGGCAACATTTTCATGGTGCTTGTCCACATCAGTACCGAGCGGAACAGGCGAACGACAAAAACCAGCCCAAGGAAACATATTTTTTGAGATGAGGTGCGAATAAAACCGGTACCGGATATTAGGGACGTGTGGTCGGTGATGTGGAAGAAATTACTTCAGCATGAAGAAAAGGTAAACGATTCTGCAACCACCTCCACTCCAACCAGCCGAACTTGTCACCAGCGGCCAGAGAAGATTGCGTCTGGAGCAGTAGTGTTAGGATCGTCTAACCATGAACGATGTTCCAACGTCAGGAATTGTGTATAGTACACGAGAATGTCGTGAAGAAGTCCCGTTTATCGGAAGCAGAAGGTTTTTATAGACACGAACGCAAACGTGTGAAACTCAAACATCATTCTGAGATGTCATAATGTTCTGGAAAATATTAGAAGAAAGCTTCCTCTCCCGATTGGTTCTCCAGAATATCAGGCTTCATGTGTTGGATTATGGATGGATGTGGCACAATGAGCACAGCAGATGATAACTCGCACTGAATGTCCGGATTTCATAGCCAACATGCAGAGTAGCGTATGATTGACACTAAGCGCAATGTTGTTGACGTCGAAGGGCAGCTGTTAAGGAAAATAGATATATGCATGCGAATAATAATGGTCACGATAGTTAAATTTCCCGACAGTTTGAAGTGTGTCTGAGCATGACACGATAAGAGTTATATTTGTTTGATGTCTGCGAGTTCTTCTCTTCAAACACGTATACGAGTCAAAACAAACCTAGCGTACGATGTGAAACTTCGAGTGGACAATGAATATTGAATGAAAAAATTCAAACTATTGCCAGTCGAGCATAAGTCGATCGCTTTCTTCCGTACGCGTATCTCCCGAAGAATGTGAAATGCTTGGAGCGTATTGTCACTGCAGTTCCGGTGATTTCTGCCGGAGAAAACTTCCGGGATATCGTTCGGTAGTTTCCATTTCACGCAACGTGCCGCACCAAAAGCTTAAGGCTTAAATTCCTTCCTCTCCATAACTGTTCAATTAGAAAAGCGGGTCTCTATCTAGCAACACCCCTCCGTGACGTGAGTCGTCTGTAGCCGGAAGGGTGCGAGGTGTCGTTTTACGGCGGTATCGGGTCGATTCGATTTGATTAGGTAGATTCGGGGGGGATGGAGAAGAAAAGGGTGGTAGCATGCATCACGCGACCCGTCCGATCGCGCACTGGCGTAAAATATCTAGCCGTAAAACATTAATGAATGAGCGGTCTTCGGTGTGAAGGGCGAAAGCATAACTTCCTTCTCGTGCCCTTTTCGTAGTGAAGAATATTAGAGGTATTTGAATGGTTCCTCTTCTTGCGGGGGGATGTGTGGCTCATAAGCCCAACCCAATGATGAGATGTTTGGAAAATCGATCCATGGGAACTGGGACACCAGTAGCATTCTACGTCTTTCGTGTGAGGAGGATAGTATTTGCACGCACTTTCATCAATCTTAATTTAATAGATTGAATAGATGCAGGGTTTGTTTCGCTTTGATTACGAGCTAGAATTCAGGTCAGGGTCTAATTTGTTGCGAATGTTAATACATGATTATACAAAAAAACTTAATTTATTATTTTTTTTATATTATTTGTTTCCAGGAACAAACTACGTCCCGAAACTACAGCAGAGCTTACATCCAGCAAGGACAAATGCATATTACTCTAAAGTAACGTGACCCGGGAAAGCATACGTGTACATCGTCTGAATTTGTCGTTTGTGAAAATACATACACCACACCCCAAGTTCAATTGATCGTTCGAACGCCCAGGGCACTGGCACATATACGGGACGGGACGGTGAAAAAAAAAAAGCCATCGTGATCAACGAGGGCCCTCGTTTCGCTACTGCTACTGGTACGATCGGACACAATTGTGGTTGATTGTGGGCCGCCATTCGTTATTGTCGCTCATTTATCGTTTGGATCGGGTCATTAGAAGCACACAGTGCTGCGGGGTACTTGTCCCGCGAAACAGAACCGTTTGCAGATTGATTTAAGGTCTGGTCTTTGAGGAACGCGAAACCAAGCTCGCCTGCTGCTGCTGTTGCGGTTAAGTGCGACGAAGTAAGGACGACCCGGGAACGGAACAAGTAAAACATACAGAAACATGTCACATCACAGCGACGATCAGCTGCTGCAGGCCGGCAGTGATTCTTTTTGGGAGCTGAACAATTACAAACGCACCACCAAGCGGATAGAGGACGGTTACAAGTGAGTGTGGTTTATGCAGTTTGATCCCGCGTATTGTGTCTGTTGAGGTCACTGTAATAACACTTACTCTCTCCATTGTGCAGATTGTGTACGGAGCTGCAAACATTGATCCAGGAGCGTGCCGAAATTGAAAAAGCATATGCCAAAAATTTAAAAACATGGTCAAAGAAATGGGGCGAATTGATCGAGAAAGGTGAGTTGAACGGTTACGTCTTTTAGTCGTTAGAATGAGCCAAAAGCATTTTTAACTTCACTATCAATTAAAAAAACGATAAAAATTCGTGATAGAGGATAGACATGAGACAACGGAAAGGAGGAATTTAGCAAAGTGCATCCACGAGATGAGCAAGTAGGGTATAACAAATTATACGCCACACGCTAATGTATCAAATGTCCCATCGAGTAACAACCACCATCAATCGTGCGATGCGCTACTTAATATGACCTTGAGCGTTTTTAAGTGATACCATGCCACCATGCAGTCGACCGACCATGTGCATGTGAAGGTTATCATTTTCTTGCTAGATTTTTCTAGGACCCACACCCCAACCCCATCGCAGCCCTGGTGCATCAGTAGCGAGGGTTAGATGTGGGTGACATAATGACAGAATAACGCCTCGACCATGAAATCATCCGATAGGGGGAACGACGTGAAGCATATCTGGTGGGTTGATGCACTTCTGCGATGTGAATTGTGCCGTCTGTTTGGTTGAATATTGAGATATTTATGAGCATTTCACTAATGAAGATGACACGATACAGTTGTTAGTTGAGATTCAATTAATTTTTCGGGTTGAAAGCAGTGAAATTTACATCACGGATCGAATCGAACTGAAATCAATGAGTACCATTGTGAAGATCGAACACCGAAGGTCAGCACAAGCACGGCTTCCGACACACAGTAGCACACTGTCGGTGAAGTGGAATTAATTTGTTAGCATTTAAAAATAGACACTCGGGGGGTTTTGTGCGTATCCACCCGGTGTCCCGTTTGCCGATCCTGCTCCTCCTATCGTTCGTATATCTCCATCTCCGGCATCGCAGTAAGAAAAGAGTCTTAATATATCATTTCCCACACACTTGACGAGTGCCGGTTGTTCTCCATGTGGCCTGCCACAGAGCGGGGACGATGCTCTCACATGACTCGCCGCTTACAAATCGGATGTGTGATGAAGCGAAAAATTACGGACAAATGATCCCCACTGGTAGCGAATAGCTGATCTGTCTGGACTTCTGATAATGGAAGACGGTGGAAGAAGTAGTGCGATGGAAGATGATTCAATTCATCCCCATTAGCAATCATACGTTTGGCTGATTCGCTAGATATTACGTTATTTCGTAACATATGACGAGCGCTCTAGCCTTATGTCACATCATTACGGCGTTCATGAGTGAGAAGCATTAATAATTTCGTTTTCTTAAAATACATCTCACGCAATACAACGAATCCTAACGAAGGTGGTGATGGCTCTGGATCAAAACATAAGTCTCACAATAGGATTCGTTCAGATTTTTCCTTTGCAGATTTCAAAGCGGCTGTTCGTTTTCGATAAAATGGAACGTCCTTTCCGGAAGTTTCAGAGTCAACCAACGGTATTGATTTTTCAATTAGACCACCACCACCACCAATTTCTTACCTTGCCGGAGTAGTAGAAGCGGGGTGTCTCTTTTTTGCTTTATTCCATTCTATCATATTTCTTCTTGTGGCCTTACGTTCAATCAGACCCGCACGAATCACGAGACACGTCCTTAATTGAGTTACGGCGGTCAACGGGGTTGAATGTGAAAGATATCGACGGTAGCGTACTGTGTTACGGATTTCCTTTTGCTCTAGGTGTGACTGTGCGAAGGTTATTGCATTTTAGAAAAGGATAAAATATTAAACATCTGCTTGTGTTTTATAACTGATTGTGTGAAAGTCGAAAATTACGTTTCGTATTGTTTATTTATTTATTTACAGGACCGGAGTACGGGACAACAGAAGCGGCTTGGAAGGGAATGCTCACAGAAGCAGAACGTTTGTCCGACCTGCATCTCAAGATTAAGGCAAGCCTTTGTTCCGATGTGACGCTACAGATCAAGGAATGGCAAAAGGAAAACTATCACAAGGTATAATATTACTCGTATCCATCAAACACATGTTTGCTCTCAATAATATGTTTTTTTTTTTGTCTCGTTTTTTCCAGTCGATGATGCAAATCAAGGAGCGAAAAGAAATGGAAGATCAATTTAAGCGAGCACAGAAACCATGGGCAAAATTGCTTGGTAGTGCAGAAAAAGCGAAAGCAGATTATCACGCAGCGTGCAAAATGGAAAAATCCGCCGCCAATCAGGAACGAAACGCCTCCAGCGATTCTTCAATGTCGAACGATCAGGTGAGATGTGCTGATGCAACGTGGCAAAGCATATGAACTTGCTCTTCTTAACGACGGTTATTATTTATTGTATCTGTAGCTAAAAAAGATGCAGGAACGGGTACAGAAGCTTAAGGACGATGTAGCGAAGAGCCGCGATCGGTACGAACAGACGCTCAACGAGATCAAAGAGTACAATCCCGTGTACATCGAGAGCATGACGAACGTTTTCCGGAAGTGCCAAGAGATGGAGGAAACTCGGTTGTGTTTCTTCAAAAATGTACTGTTCTCGATACACAAATGTTTGAACATTTCCGAAGATCCGAGCTTGCCGCAAATCTACAAAGAATTCCACCACACGATCAACAACGCCGACCACCAGAAGGATCTGAAGTGGTGGTCAAACAATCACGGTGTCAACATGGGTATGAGCTGGCCAACGTTCGTGGTAAGTGCACGGGCGGTGTAGGCTCGCCGTTCAACGAATGGAATCGGTGCGAATCGATCGAAGACCAGTGGGAGCAGTATTGCAATGTCTGTGTTACGATACTGTCCCGTTTCCTAACTAGCTGGTCCGTTTGCCTGTTTCCTTATTAATGTGGTGTCTTGTGCGATTCTATTTCCCTTCTAAACGTGGATGCTTTCTAGCGCATGCTGTTTCAATTTTAGATGATTGTTTGAAGAGTTTTATTATTGCAGACAAATATCCCGCAAATATTTAACTTAAT
Source organism: Anopheles culicifacies (assembly GCA_000473375.1). Classification (NCBI taxonomy): domain Eukaryota; kingdom Metazoa; phylum Arthropoda; class Insecta; order Diptera; family Culicidae; genus Anopheles; species Anopheles culicifacies. Next base: position 16,498 of record AXCM01003955.1, on the reverse strand, counting down.
TTAAAAGATTAAAGCATTACTAATTCACTTACAGCAGATAACAACTATACCATAATGTTCTGACAATCTTCCTACTTTGTATTAATCCTTCAACATTCATCTATGATTTCTTTCAGTGCAATTGTTTCTTTTTTATATTATTTGTTTTTGTGTGATTTTTTCCCCCAAACTTTTACTATTTTAATGACGTTGTTTTTTAAATGCTGTTATTGCGGGTTTGGGCAAAGGATGATACAGCTTTGCTCTCTGTGTAGCTGAGATGCTACTACTTGCTGCGCGCGCATACCGTCCTTCTGGAAGCTGGGTATTCTGTTTGGGCTAACAGTGGATTTTTGCTTTGTCAGAGTGTGGAGTGCCATTACTAATCGAACTTTAATAAGCGTCTATCACATTGCTTTCTTCCTTTCCCGGGGCGCATCCCTATCCCCAGTTTGGGCAAACAATGTTGGTTCAATTTGATTTTGCTATTAAATGCATTATCCCTCTGATCTCCGATTACAAATGCTGTGAAACAGGCAGATTAGTTTTTTTTTACCATTCGTGTCATTTAAATCGTATGCTTTTCTTTTGTCTTTTTTTCACTTATTAATTGTAATTTCGTTTTCTTTTTTACTTTCCCTTCTCCTTACACACACTCTCTCTCTCTCTTCCGACTGGAATGCAAATTCAAACTTCCCAATTACACACTGAATCCTTAAACCTCGAAACCAAATGCTGCCAAATCCAAAATCCACACATACATACACAAACACACATGCGCCACCCTTTTCCGGTTCCTCATCAAAAACCATCCATCTGTTGTGCGATCGTGCGTTGCTCTATGTGTGTGTGTGTTTTATGCTCCGCTCCGACGCGCCGCGCCCTCCCAAAAACGCAACGGAACAATTCTGCGCTCGTGCCGTTCTCCAGGAGTACACGGAAGAGTTCCGCGACATTGCGAAGGGCATCAAATCCAAAGAAGCTTTACCCGCAGCGCCGATCACGCTCATTCATCAGCGACCCGTGGCCGAAGATTTGCATGTAATTTTTGTTTTTTCTTTATTGTTTTCGTTTATTTTTCGTTTTATTAAACGCTTTCTTTATTCACGTACCCACCTACACCGGTTTAAGTTTTTTTTAGATGCAATAAGAAGAAAGAGTTAATTTTTGTGTTTTAGGGATTAGAGTTTTATGTGTGTGTGTTTTGTTTTATTATTTGCCCATACAGTTAATTTATATATTGTGTGTTGTTTGAAGTTATCGTTTGGAGAATGTTTGTTTTTTCGTTTGTCCTAATGGTTTTGAACGTTTACGCACCGTACTGTTTTTGAAGGAAAAAAAGCCATTTACCACTTTCTTTATGTCCCTTTTGCTTGTCCTTGGTTTGTAAGCGGTAAATCATAGAGTTAGTTTGTAGTGCATTATATTATTATTTCATTACTGCTTATGATTGCTCAAACATATAGATAGATACTATTTGATTGATTGTTTGGGTTTGGCTCTATTGTAATAAAAGCGTTAAATACGATAACTATTTAACCAATACAGCTTGGAGTGATAAGACTTAGTTGTGCTTAGAAGACTTAAATTTGGACGAACGAGTAAATTAAACAAGCAAAGTAGAATTGACAATCAGTAGAGTAAAGTATATTACGATAAGGAAGTTCTAGTTTTGACATAGAAAACTTACTATGAACGTAGTAGAATTACTTATAAATAACCTGACTTTAGGGTTTTTTTTTATTAGCAAACAAATCAGCAAACAACCAAGTGCTATGTGCTTGTTAAAGTGTAGAAGAAAATATGACGATTATTATTGATGAAAACGTTTTTTCGCTTTGTTTCTGCCAAACTTCACTTGCGCATCAGGAATATCCGCCACCACCGCCGGCAAACAATAATCGGCTACTTGGAGGCGGTAACCGAAACAGTACGGCCCTCAGTATTAGTAACTCGACTGGCAACAACCGCACCACACCGACACCGAATAACGATTCGCCCAAATCGGAAACGGCTTCAACGAAGAATGAACCAGCCACTACACCTACCCGAACGTCGCCAGCACGTGCTGCACCCGGAGGTGGAGCGGTCGTTACGTAAGTTGTGGATGCTTCCTATCGACGAAACCGCCCTGTGAAGGACGTGTCAATGATGGTATATGTATGCGTTTTTCTTCCCAGCAATGGAAACTCCGGAACGAACGGAAAAGCGAACGAAAGCAATCCCTTCGAAGAGGAGGAAGAGTGGGACGAGGGCGACGGTAATGATAATCTGCTGGTGGACAATGGTGAACCAGGCGTACCGGTGAAGGCTTTGTATGATTACGAAGGTGCAGAAAGTGATGAGCTTACGTTCAAACAGGGTAAGTAGTGGAACTGGACGGGATGTTTCTTAAAACAAAAATAAACACTTGTTATTGGCACGCTTCTACTTGTAGGTGATTTATTCGAAAAGCTAGAAGATGAAGATGAACAAGGTTGGTGTAAAGGACGAAAAGATGGACGCGTAGGACTATACCCGGCAAACTACGTAGAAGTGGTAGCAACGTAAACGTGTCCCAACTTTTACAGCAATGTGGGAATGAACGAAACACTAAACCTTCCAAACGGAAGCAGATAAGATGTACACAACGGTTACAGTATGGTTAGGTGAACGTAGTCAAACCGAAGAAGTACAAGCTGCTGCAGTGTTGGATTTTAATTCGTTACATTTGGGTAGTGAACAGCGAGCGGAAAGGAAACAAACGATAAACCGAACATCACAATTTACAACGGTGAAGCAACTATAGGGCACGTGGGTTAGGCACGTCTTTGAAATTGATAGACACCAGGCAGAGCGAGTGCAGAAAAGATCGACGTGTTTGGTTTACCTTTCATCGCCGGGTAAGTGTGGAAGCAATGCGCCATCGTTCTCTGGAACAACTAGCTTAAAGGATAAGATCCTCGGAACCAATAATACATGTGTAAAGGACCTATGTTTGAAACGTTGGCCAAAAAGAGTATTTTTGTAGGTTGGAAAATGTGCACTTTTCCACCGTGTGTTGGGTCGCACGCATTAGGGGGGATAGCCATAGCGCAGGGTGAAGGTGTTTATTCGTACACTTATATACGTAGGTTTTTGCTCCTGGAACACGATTCGTAGAGTGTGCTCTGTAGGTCCTTTGGCGTTATTGTTGATCTTAGGAAAGGAAATAGTGATCATGACGCATCATGATGAATCTGTTATTTACGTACACTTTGTTGTTTGTATGTTGGTAAAAGATTGGAAGTATTTTTTTTTCGGGAAGTTCCCGCCCTGGTTGAATCATTTCTCACGTTACACTGTACAGTTTTGATGCTAGAATTCATACGAACTATATGGTTAAATGCACTCACACCATCTACGATACGAAACTGGTACGTGGTGGGTCGTGTTTACCATTTAGAAACTTGCCTTTTGTACGGGTGTATAGGTTTTTTTTTTACGTACGTTGGAAAGATTACTGATTCCGCAAATGGAAAAGATTTTGGGCCTTTTTCCACTGCAGCACTCCCTAATGCAGTGAAGTATCGAATGAGTTTAGTCATCATCTCTACGTCTTTGTTTTGTTCGATCGGTTGTTCCATTTTTATAGCACTATACGGTTTTTAATAAAGAAAGCAAGTAGATATAAGTAGAAATTGAAGCAATTCTCCAAGCATTAATGAAGCTCTGCATTTAAAAAATAAATCGAACGATCGCTGTTTTTCTATCACTAAATCGGTATAAATTGGCTTGTCTTAAAACAGAGAGCGAGATAATGAGGAACATTTAAGCGGATGCCGAGACGCCTCTGGGAATTAATAGTTTTACACTCTTTCCCCATTTACGGGACAGCAACAGCTCAATGTAGAGAACAATCAATCTGCGGCATCGTATGGAAAATGATGAGCTCTTGTAAAACCGTCACTCTATACTCTACTGTAGAAAACTTTCGAAGCTAAACATTTTGTTTTATATAATCCGCGTAGACGATTCACCTAATGTACCGTAGGACACGATCTGTACGTGTTGGGAAAGCAATTAGATAACAATCGGTTATGATAACTTGCCCACCTTTTGCTGCAATGTTGTATGCGCAGGATTTAACATTGATCATAAGGTTTCTAATAACCTACAATACCGGACTTTACAAAACCCTCAAACAGCTTGTTGCAAATTCCTTGGGAAAAGTTTTTTTTTATATGGAAACCTGTAAAGCAAATCGCAGGCGTATTTAATTTGCTCGTTTTCTACTGTACATTTTTTCAGGGCAAGACATTTGGTTTTGTGTACAACAAGCTGAGTTTAAAGAGGTAAACGATTTACAACAAAACGTAAAAAAAAGGAAAACGGGACGACAAAAAAGAAGTTAAAGGAAAGTTAGTAACAACAGTTGAAGTAGTGTGATAGTGAACATAATAAAGGAAAACACACACCACAAAACAGCAGATGGTTAAAGAAGAGGTGAATATTTGAATTGTAAGCAAAAGAACATGTTGTGTATTATATTAAGTTTGAGGAAATATATGTAAAGAAGTAATAACTACCGTGTGGCGGCAGTAGCGTTATGATAGTGTTAGTCCACCGCAAACGAAGATACGATACAAGAATTGGTCGATGCGGTTATTTATATACACAGCTGTATATCTTAACAATATCAAACTATACGTGCGTTTTGATTTCAGTATTAATAAGAGCATATCACATACATACAAAAACACATGCACACGAATGGATATTGTAAGAATGTTCGCTTAACGATCGCAGCAGGCATATGAGTCTGTTAGTGCACTACGAACAAAGGAAGGAACCAGTCGTTGTACAGTAGTGTTCCTAAACGACTCAAAGATATGGATAACGTATTCCACCAAACCGACGAAACGTTTTACGAAACGCAGTACAGCAAAGGGTTTCCAAATCATCCTTCTGCCAGCGAGTCGAATTTAAGGCCAGCCACTGCGAACGATGGAGGTTCGCAAATGAAACGCATCATGGAGAATGAACGCATGAAGCCGAAGGAGCAGCAGTATCGCGAACGATGGCATCAGACGAACCGCAGCCAGAACGAACCGGTGGGGGGTCAGAAATTCCTCCACACGGTCGATTCGCTAAAGTCGATAAAGGACATAACGCACGGTGCAAAAAGTAAAGTGGAAAGTAACTTTTCCAATATACTGTTTCCCGGTTACGACGCCAATAGCAACGGAGACCATCGCGGAGGGGTTCAAATAGACGCTATCGGAGATGCAAACAGGACTGCGGTAACCTATGGCAAACGAACGTTCAGTAATCGGAGTGGAGATTGTTTGTGGAAAATCTTTAACCACGAACAATCGTCCACCTTACCATTGACCACTGGACGGGAAAAGAACCTAGCTAATCTACCTGCCGCTGGAAGAAGGCTAGAAAGATGTGCTTCTGCTCCGGGTCGAAGGTATGACACAATTACGCAGGAGGAAGAAAATCAGGATGCTGGTGCGATTAACAAAGCGCTTCAATACCTACACAAATTACGTGCCTTCCTTTCACGTTCCGGGGCTGTCCAAAGCACACGAAAGGAATTGCAGCAGAGCGTACTCGACGCGACACAGCAAAGTATTGATTGGAACGGCGTGCTGCTGAAGTACATTGGAATGGTTGGAACGCTGGATTATGAAGTTTTGAAACCCCTGCTCCGTAAACTCAGCATTGATCCAGGCAGTTATGAGGGTTTCGTAAAGTTTTTGGATATGTTGGATAGCGAAATCTCACTGTCCCAGTTCGAACTAGGGAAACGCATGCAACAGTGTACCGCTGAGGAGGAGAAAGGTCATTAATAATTTCGGCATGACAATGAAGTTTTCGTTCGCATATTGGTCGTCCAGCGCAATCGTGCTTGTGAAAAAACTTATTATTCAATCAAAATAGTCGTGTACATACAAATATAAAACATAATACAAAGATAGAAGGTAGTTAAGTGTTAGTTCGCCGAAGCATATAAGCTAATTGCATGTCTTTGGGAATAAGCGTTACACGGTCTCGGTGGAGCGTACACCGATAGGAATCCTCGAACAGTTGCACCAAATATATCTCCGTCGCTTCCTGCAAACAGAGTAGCATTTGTGGGGTGACCCTCAGGGAACGAGTCGAATACTCGGACAAGACCTCTCGAATCACACGCGAAAAGGATAACTTGGGTATCAGATTGTGCACTGTGCCTTGGAGATTTATTATCTCTTTGAGTACCTTCAGTTGTCCGGGTGCTCTCTGTTTTCGGGTATGCGCTTGCCTATCATTGCTTGACTGTGCCTGTTGACGGTTTTTTGTTTTGCTTTTCGTTGGTGATGGTTTGCGTGATGATTTACGGGGCGTACTAGCGGCGGAAGTGGAATCGTTTTCCTCATGATCCGTGTTGGGCACGGTGGGCATACTGGCGAGTCGATGTGGAGCAGCAGCGTTGGTCCGTTTCGGACTGTGGTTTTTATTGGGGCTGGAATGTTGGTGCGAGGGCAGAAACGAGAAGTTTGGACGCGATTGAATGGTGTTGCTGCGGTACGAATCATTCTCGATATTGCTAATGGAACTGTCCGATTCAGCGCCCATTACATCGCGAAGCTCATCCGCTGTTTTCAAGGAGCGGTATTCCCTAGCTCGACTGCTTCTATTCGATTCTTCTGCCAAGGTGGATGGTGATCTGGGCTGTTCCCTTGTGGGTGGTTTTTTTGCTTTCGTTGCTTTTGCGTTGTTTTTCCTGGGCGCCATCGTACAATAACAAAGTAAATTTACGTTTCACTAAAATTCAAATAAACGCTGAGTCAGTAGGAATGGCCGCCAAAACTGATGCCCGGTATACGATTCAAACCTGTACCGCTGCTGTCAAGCACCATTCCAAAGCAGAAGCAACAGTTGTTATTTTGGACAGTTTGTTAAGTTTAATTTGGATCTTTGGCAATCATTATTAAATAAATTATAAAATAAACCTATCTGGCACAATTTTAATTAAAATTTGGCATTGGCTCAATTAATTCGATGACCTGTTCGCAAATATGCTTCCAGTATGGATGACAAATTTGCTAGTGCTATCGTTCTATACATGATTGGGATGTTTGTTTATCTCACCTTCCAAACGTCAACGCGAACGTCAGATTAGCGATAGGAATAAAAAGTTTGCTTGGGAGAATTTGTGACGTTTTCCGATGATTATTTTATTTGCGTGTTTGGAAGAGAAAAACGGGGACGAAAGCTGTATAAACGAGACAATTTGCCAGTACAAAAACGCCAATATATCACGCCCGCCGGCCAAATACTGCTGGGCGAAAGGGCTGGTATCATTTTTATCTTTTCCGCACGTTTACTAAACCAAGAGAGCCATGGATCGAGGCAAATCAGGGCCGGGCATTAGGGCCACCAAGAAGCAACAATTGAGTCACCCACAGGCGGAATTGTATGCCCTCGGTTCTAAATCTTCCGTCGGTGGTTCTCGTGGCGATGATGCCAAATCCCGGGTCGTTGTCGGTGGTGTGGTATCAGACCGCAAACGTGAAGCCTCATCCTCTCTGGCACTGGGTAGCGGTGGAGGTCCCGTTGCGTCGAAAAAAATTAAGCTTTCGTCCGGGGCAAGTGCCTCGATAGTGGGTGGAAGCAGTGCCGGTTTGAGTGGGGTATCCGGTGTCGGTACAAGCAAAATCTCCTCCGGCGGAGACAGCTCCAGCTCGAGTAGCATACTGGAGTACTGGGAACAATGTGCGATGGAGTGCGAATCGGTTGATCTGGCCGCGACCGTACTGTCGGCCATTGAGCAGCAAGATAGCGACAGCGTCGTGGGATACATTTGCGGTGCAATCAAACTACTCATTTCGCCGAAATCGAAATCTGAATCGGTTTTATCGCTGTCATTGCTGTATCTGGCCCGTTTGCGGCCTCACTTGTTCTGCAACGAAACGATCACATCGGCACTGATCGCTGTGCTGAAGCGGGATAGCGGTGGGAATGCATTCAAAGGTCGAAACAACCCGACCATGCATATTTTGGCGTGCAATCTACTCGCCCGAGGATACAGTGATAAAAAGCAGTGGCCAGAAAGCTTCATCCGGACGTACATTGATGATGCGATCAACGATCGCGTTTGGGTTGATTATGAAGAGTGTGCGCCTTTTACCGACAATATCGTAGCGGCTTTCGGCACTAAAATACCACCGAAGTGGATGCTGCAGCCAGAGCTAAGTACGCTTAATCCGACGACACGCGACGGAACTTTGCCAGATGACGAACATTCCACGGACAGTGGAATGTTTGGCGATGCATTGGGGAAAGATCCGGATGCAAATCCACCCCGATTTGGCCATATGCGCGAGCAGCTCGAGCGCATGGTAATGGACGCGATGAAGGATCAATTGAACCGTCGGCAGGGACCGGATTGTTCGACGAAGAATTTCCTTCGCTATCTTTCGCTTACGTGCGGTATTCAGGAGGTGCGTGCATTCGTCGTACCGCGGCTGGAAATGTGGATTCACAATGGAAAGCTGGTCAAACCAGTGCAAGAGCTGCTAACATTCCTGTGCTACAACGTGACAGGTCAGAGTCCGAAAGAGCACGAGGTGCTTTCGAACTTGGCCAAGGTGCGCTTGAAATCGAAACCACTCATTAACATCTTCATGATTGGGTTGAAGGAGATGATCAACTGCCAGCCGGAAATACTGACCCCGCTGCTAAAGTATGTGGTGCAGAATGAGCTCTCGAATGCACGCAACCCCAACAACATGGGCATGTTGGCGATGATGTTCCAGACGAAACCAACCGAATCTGCCGCCAACCTGGCGGAGATTTATCAGGAGTTTTTACTGCAGCGCGAAGATGTACTGCGCACGTTGCGCTTCTTTCTTCGCGAGCTGGTTAAGATGCTCCGCTACGACATCAATCTGACCGTGTTCTGCAAGGTGCTGCTACAGAATCGGACCGACCTTACGCCGCAGATAGCTAGCTCGGAGTTTCGCGATCGAATCTTCCACTCGATTGTCGATCTCGTGTGTCTGTGCATGTTCCTTTCCGTGTCACCTCAAATTCGTGAAGCAAACGTGTCCATCCGCAGTGGTCGCGAGACGAAAAGTTCTACGGCACTGAGTGCTTTCTATCAGCAACAGTCGATCATACAGGATCAGGCACTTGCCTGGATGAAGGACGTCGTACCGAGGGTTTACAAACCGATTGCTGCCAGCGATTATAAGGCCGCCTTGCATAAGCTACTGCTTTTGGATTCTCCCGAGGCGTACGCCAAAGGTGACCAGTGGCCACCGGAACCAGAGCGTGCGCCGCTCCTTCGGATGGTGTCGGAAATTCCGCTCCAGGAGAGCCTAATGCTATGCATACTGTTGATTGGCATCGAGAAGGAGATTCCCTTCTCCATACAGGATACGATGGAGATTACGGAGCAGCTGGTTCGAAGGGCAGGATCTTTGCGGCACATGGACTACCCGCCGCTAGAGATCACAGACCTGAAGATCATCGAGCTGCTGTTCAAGATGTCCGAGTACCATCATCCGGACAATATCGTACTACCGGCGAACTATGAACCACCCAATCTGGCCATCTCGTCACTGTACTGGAAGACGTGGATCATTCTACTGCTAATTTCGGCCCACAATCCTTCGTCGTTCGGGTCGTTCTGCTGGGAACAGTATCCGATGCTGCGGCTGCTGATGGAGATGTGCATTACGAACCAGATTGGACCACCGAAACCGTGCGAAGAGGAACTTACGGTGGCAGCACTCGAGAAGGCTCAGATACTGGAGTTTGAGAACCATCTGGCCTCGAACCCGATCACGGAACAGAACAGTTTGCTGCTGTCCCAGCTGATACTGATGGATCCGCGTGGGGTTGCACGGCGTCCCCCAAATCCAGTGCTGGATCAGATACAGCAACTGAACGTTAGCCACCGGTTGGGTCATTTGCTGTGTCGCAGCCGAAAGCCGGACCTGCTGCTCGAAATCATACAGCGCCAGGGAACTTCGCAATCGATGCCGTGGTTAGCGGATTTGGTGCAAAACTCCGAGGGTGACTTCAATCACCTGCCGGTGCAGTGTTTGTGTGAGTTTTTGCTCGCTAATTCCGGTTCGGCTATTGTGGAAGCAAGCCGGGAAGCGGAACTGTTGCTGTACTTGCAGCGCGTACTCCAGGACGAGACGGGAGAACATCAGATGATGATCGGTGAGGTGCTAGAGTATTTCCTTCGTCGGCTGTCGTCGTTCTCCAGTGCTTCCCGGCAGGCAGCCATTCGGGGTTTGAAGTTGCTGTTGAAAGTGTTCCAGGAGGAGCACGATCCGGGTGCAACCGTACCGATCGAGGCTAACAATGGGGATTGGCTGCTGCGCTATCTGCCCATGATACCGCACTTCCCGTACGTGCGACCGAGCGTGATCGTACAGTTGCGGGCCGCCTGCCAGGTTGAGAACATCCCCGAGCTAGTGATGGTGTACATTCAGTTCGTGGCGGCTCATAGCGCGATGGATGGTGAGGAAGCAATGCTGGAACACGTGATGGACATGTCGCATCTGATTGTCGAACGCACGACCGTGTTTGCGAACATTATACCAACGCTGGCCGACCCGAGCGAACAGCGCATCCAGACGCTTAACTGTTTGTTCGTTATGTTCAACAATTTTCTGATCAAGCTGCGCGATGCGAAGGTCATTCCGCATGCGTTTACCGAGTATCCGGACCTGTTGCTGGTGCAGTTCGCCGACGAAAGCCAGTGTCACATACATCTCAACATCATACAGGCGTTCGTGATTTTGCTAACACATTCATCGTTCATTTCGGTAGCGGGACAAATATTGGACTACTGGTTCCCGGAGGGTTCACCACCTCCGCAAGCATTTACCGTAGATGGGTCCGAGCCGGTTTGTATTCTGCCCGATTGGCTCAAGCTAAAGATGATTCGCAGTACCGTCGAGCGGTTGGTAGATGCCGCCCTGCAAGGTTTAACACCGGATCAAATTGTACTGTTTGTGCAGAACTTCGGCACTCCGGTGAGCTCGATGTCAAAACTGTTAGCCCTACTCGATCGTGCCGTGATCGTGCAGTACGAAGCGGTAAATGCTGCCATTCTGAACAAAAGCTATCTCGCACAGTTGATCGAAATACAGCAAGCTCGCGGTGCAAAGAACGGGCACATCTCGGTGGAAGCGCTGGAATTGCTTCCACAGCAGATGGCCGCCGCTGAACAAAAGATGGTAATCGACGATGAAAAGGAAGTGAAACCGGTACTGCCGGGTACATCGGTCGATGGAAGCGTTATGGAATCGTATCGCATCGAGCTGTTGCCTTTGAGCTCTAGTGCCGATCTGCGCCGTTCTGTGTCTTCCGATGCGAGACCTGCTCCCGGTTCGAAGACGAAAGAGATCGAGGAAGCAGTGGAGCTAGTGCTCACTTGTCCCCTGAAGCTGAATCGCGCCGCCATGGGCAAGTATCGGAAGCTTATTCAGCGGTTAATGAACTCATCGTCCAAATCGCAGGAGTATGCCGCAAACAAATCGATCTCGTATCTCGGTCGCTTGCTAAAGAGCCCACAAGGCCAAGGTGTGTTAAAGGGATTGATGCAAAACTCCCAGGTCATATGCTTCTTCCGTGCGTTGCTTGAAACACCCATCGAAAAGTTTGAAAACCTCAACTACATGTTACATGTGCTGGATGAGGTCATACGTTTCATCAATCCGGCCTCGAATACGGTGTTGCTGGAGGTTTTGGTCAGCAAGCGCACGCAGATGATTCGCGTTGCTCAGAAAGAAGCGGGCGGTATCACGAATGGAGCGAACACGAAGCAAGACCCAACGGTCGTTGGCTCGGGAACGTTTGGTGGAGAATTGCTGCAAGTACTCTCCACCACCCGTACGGCCGATGTGGAAAGCAAAGGGATGCAACAGCTGTGGCGTACAAGCCGCGAGACACTGATCAGTGTCGCTGCCACCATGCTTAAGGGCAATGGCAACAGACCGGATGCGATGGATGTGAATGGTGAGCTTGAGGGAAACAAGTGTGGTCTGCTGGTCGATTGGGTAGCTGATGCGGATTCGGAACTGATACGGGTGAACAAGGAGCAGCAGATGGAGCTGCTATTTAGCAGAAGCCTATCGAATTCGCGTCCATACCTGCTGTCGCTTATGTCGCATCAAGCCAGCTGGGCTACCCTGTACCAGACAGTGGACTTATTGATGGGATCGTTTAATCCCGCGTACGATCCTTCCTCGGTGTTAGATTTCATCGATACACTCACACGCAATCCGCGGCTGTGGCAGGGACGAGATAAAGCCGTACCGAAGCACGAACAGATCGAGTACATCGTGACGCTGAATGAAGCACAATCATGTACATTTATCGATTACATACTGGCAGAGGAAAAATGTGCGGAAACTGGCAAAGGACCAGTTCGTCGATTGAGTCAGCGGGTGAAGCTACTACTCCAATGTTTGCCTGGTAAATTTGCGATGCTTGCCGGTATGGTAACGTACGTCGTGCAGCAAGGAAACGGACGAAGAGGACACGCCGAAGCAGATATCGATTCCGCAGCTCGAAAGTTTCTACAACAACTGTACCTCAACTTACCTCCCATGAAGTTTATCTTGCCGAACGTGCTTACGGATCTGTATCAGGCCGATATGCGCAACGAACCCGGTGGCTGTGTGGCGGACAAGTTCACGTACTACATAATCACGACGATCGCATGCTTGAACAATCCACGCGACTTCCAAACGATGTCGGCCGAAATGGAACTGATCGTTCGGAAGCTAGCCGCATCGCATCCGACGCTGCTGCTGAGACAGTTGTCCGTACTGTCCGCACTACTACAAGGACGTGCGCATATGGATTTGCACGTACTACGATCGGAGTATCACTTTCACTTGTTCCATCAGGTGATGGGGATTTTGGAGTTGCTGGCACCGCTCGTGTACCGTGATTGCTACCGCGCAGGTTTACAAAATGGACTGGATTGCTTCTTCCAGCTGTTGAAACATCACGGCACGTTTAAGGAGAGCTACACGCTTATTTACCGCTTCGTAGAGTTCCTGCAAGCATATATTGGGGCAAATCCGGCTACAGCGATCGCATTCATCGAGCAGTATGCAGACGTGCTGATCGATCTTTCCCATCAACACTTTGATCTGCACGCACTGCAGCAACTTGTTCAAGGTCTGTCAATGTTACGCCACACGGGAGCATCCGCTCGGAAACATTCGGTTGGAATTCTGGCTGATTTGGATCAGCTAGCAGCAAGTGCAGCTTCGTACGATGGAAAGGACGTTCATCGGGCAATGATCGATGGGGGTGGCGTCGGTGGAAAGCGGGACAGTACCGGCAGCGCAGCAGTGGGACTGATGCTAGCTCCAGCCATTAAGAACGATATCCTACCGAACCATTGGACTGAGCTGGTCGCTGTGCTACGATCAAGAGACATCGATGAAGTGTCCGTCCCGTTGATGGAGCTGGACGCACTGTCCGTGAAGCGACCGGCACTGCTCGAAGACATCTTTGACGATGTGATCCGGTTCGTACAACATCCATCGCCAACGATTCGACAAATGGCGCATAATCTGGTGACGCGTTGGCTGAAGCAGAGCCCGGGTAGCGTTGGCACGAACGGGACGGCACTGACGGCGTTTGTGCAGTGTCTCAACCACGAGGACGTTGCCGTGGTGCATAGTGCGCTGGACAAAACGACCGAGTACACGCTGTGTTTGCAGGAACATACACCGCAGATCCTGAAGGCGGTCTTCGAGCTAGGCATCGGAAGCCGGATCAACACGTACAATGCGTTGCGCCGGTGTGTTCAGGCACTGAAGAAGCAGCATGCCTGCTAAGCTGGGATGGGATGGGAGCGTAAATTTAGCGGACAGTGACATATTACATAGTAAGGACGTAAGGAGTGTAAAATAGATTAATTCTTACCGCGAAAAAAAATATTTGCCTACCCGAAGCCACTCCCATCAACGGTTGGTTAGAAGATGATGAGAAAAGCGGAACATTTGCTGCTAGGAATCGTAAGTACTTGCATGTTGAATTCAAATTCTACATAAAACCACGTCTCTTATGTATATATGTATAATTTATTCGCAATTTTCGCTATTTTACGCTGCACGAAAATCCAAAACTAAAGCCTATATAAACGAAAGGAAGTTAAATTTTGGTTCAACATAATATCAGTTTGACTGTGGGATAATTAGCCTAAATAATTATTGATGCAATACACATACACAGTGGAGCAGTAACGACGGGGTTTAATGTGTTTGTTCAAACAATCCGTATCCCGAACATCAAGGATACAAATGATGGGAATTTTTGCGTTCTTACCACAGATTTGATACGATTGAATGAGCACAGTCTATCTGTTATGAGATTATAGATATAAAAAAGGTAATTTCCAACGCGCCTGAGAATGAGGGGCATTCATTGCACTGTTCGTACCGCATGCGATAATTTTCCGCTTTGTTTTGCTGCAACCAAAGGTGTTATACAATTCCTTCTAAATGAGTATCGCAACCAAATACTTCTATGGATTGGCCAGTATCAAAGCAAAGGAGGTATGGTATCTCTTCTCCCTCTACGCTTTTCGATGACGATTCGGATTAATGTTAATATTGTCCGTGCTAACTCCCTTCACATCGATGCCCATTTCATCGTCCGGCGTGCTAAGCCAATCGCTCCCATTGCTTTCCGAACGCAGCATCAATCGCTGAGAGGAACTCGACTCACTGTTGCTGTTGTTTGACGAACGTTGCTTACCGGCCTGCGTCCTAGCGTTGCGTGACGTTGTCGGATCGGCATCAGTTTTGAGTGAAATTAAATTCTCGTAGCTGGGAGTTTTGCTAAGCGTTAAATTGAGTGCTTTCGTTGATGGGAACTGGTTGAAAATGTTGATCTCTTTCGGCGGTGCACCTTCATTCGGTGTTTCGACCAGCTTCTCCACCTTCGGCCTAACGATGCTGATGCCACTGTCTAGTGCACCGTACTTTGGATTCCCAATCGTACCACTGCCGGAGGGTTTTGTTTGCCCACCGGGGTACAGTTGTGCCACACCGGTTCCTGTGCCGGTTGCACTGTAGTACAGACCGCTCTGGTAGCATTGACTCGCGAGAAGATTAGTACCGCCTTCCTGCGACATCAAGAATTCACGCTCCGTTCCGCTAATGTTCATATCACAGGTTCTACTGCTTCCCGGCGCCAGATCGTACACGGCACGGCCCCTAAAGCGTCGGCTTAGCGAGCTGCCTACCTCTCCCAGATGCTCCGACACGTCCTGTCGCACGTCGGACAGATCGAGCATGGTCAAAAAACCATAGTACCAGGGTTGGGATGCACCTCCGTTTGCACTGCCACCACCACCAGCACCCCCACCCGCACTGCTCCCATTGATGCTGCCCCTAGCGATCAAACCTACTGGAATGTTTATCACGTACGGCTGATGCGAGAAGCTGTAATGGTGTGCCAGCGCGGCCAAAAACATTTCAATGCAGATGAGAAAATTTTGCAACTTGGTCGACAACTCAAGCTGCGATTCGAACTCCGACGTGTTGCTATCGAAAATGTCCTTTATAATGCCGTAATACACTAGGAAGTAGATGATCACACTTTGACTATTGGGGAGAGAGAGAGAGAAAGGAATTGTTATAACTTTTCGTGATGCAAATGCGATAAGGCTCCAATACGTACAAGAATGAGAAGAAAATAACTGCTTTTATGCAGAAAAATTTTGGCAACGGTTTCATCGCGCGCAGCTCGTTACGTGTGGCTCGATAGAACAGTGCCAGGCAGTACATGGCGATCGATTGGGAGCAGTTGTTGATGAATACCAGGTACGGGAATGCTACGGATGCTTGAAACTGACCCTCACCATAAACATGATTCAGCTGGCAGATGCTGTGTGCGTGAATAAGAGCGTATTATAAGTGTATCCAATAGTGAAGAGCAAGTGTATTCGTTCCCTACCATGCAATGATTGTGGTCAGCGGCCTTACGACCGTGTACTGCAGTATACCGTGTTTGCAGTTGTGCACAAACTCCCGTCCCATTCGCCACGTCGAAAGGCAGCAGCAGGGAATGAAGTGATGCGTCTGTGTGTTGAACTCTAGAGCCCGCTCTAGGTCCATCTCCAGGTTGAGATAGTTAAGTAGATACTTCATGAAGTTGTAAATGACATACGCCTCGTAGCATTCGCGTATACTGTCCATGTAGATCGATTTGCTCGGGTAGACCAAGCAGAGAAGCTAAAAAGAGAGCACAAGAAAAGTGAATCGTTAATAAGCGACATCAACATCTCCCAAACATCCCCACAATACATACCGCATTTAGTGCGTAGATCGGCACCATCCACAGGATTCTGAATAGACAAAAAAATGTGCATTAAAACGTTGTCTATGAAAATTTTGTTTGATGAACAGAATTCTGATAAGCACACTCAATATGCAGGGCTGATATGTGTTACATTATCGAAGGTCAAGAAAAGTTCCGTATTTAAAAACGACGTTGAGCATGATAACGCCATCATTGCCGG
>AXCM01003954.1:0-22594 GCA_000473375.1 Anopheles culicifacies | reverse complement strand
GTTTGGTACAATTTATACCACCTTGCCGGTACAATTTAATGTTTTACGATAGCGACCAAGTCTAAGGTAAAATTTGGACAAAAAATAACATCTTCCCAATTCATGCAAACGAGACGTGTCCCGATAAAAGTGTTCCAAAGGCGTTCTTTCCTCTCTCAAATACAACATCAATATTCACATTTCCATCAGCGTACCGGAGTACTCATAAACGGGCGAAGAATTTCAACGAATGACTCACCAGCGGTGGTGGTGATGGTCATTTCATAAAATTAAAAATTCACAGTCGTGTTTTTTTCCTCACCGAAAACGGATGACCCAACAGTACAATATTCGCGCCGGCACAGACAGATATATTTCCATCGATCAAAGATTACCACACCGGCAACAGTGTAACGAGCGTTACCGAGCGATGTCAAAATCTTAATGCCCCATGGGAATCGTTACCCGGCTGCCTGATGGTCGATCGCATAAAACCGTTACCGTAAAGTGCAACCGTAATTAAAAACCTTCCTTCTGCCTGCGAGTGGCCCCATTGCTGATGATTTGCCTTGTTGGAAATTTTTACAGCAAAGTCAAATGCCGTCTGCTGTGTGTGGCGGCATTGAAATGAGATCTCAAAAGTAGGCAGAAATGTTTGAACGAATTTTGGAATGCTCATAATGAGGCATGGTTAACATCAGTGGACCGGTATGAAATAAATAGCGGTAGGAAAATTGTGATGGAACAGTGATGGAACGTTGTGCTATAATTTATTTGTCCTAATTAAAAAGTCTACACCATTATGATGATCAAACAGTGAATGCAAATGCAATTCAAATTATTGCAAAGGAAAATGTTTGCTTTGCAGTAGAAAAAAGAGTAAAATTTAGAACCGTACTACGGCAATGCTTCAATGTATTTTAATACAAAGACAAACACAAAGCTTTGTGTTAAATTAATTTTGGCAAACTTAACCCTACATTCGTGCCTAATTCATGAGAAAGAACTCATTTTAACTTCCTGTATTGTTTTGGAATGTCAAAATCCTTTTGAATGTGTTGATTTTAATGACTTTATAATTTCTCAAATAATAGAACTAATTTTTGAATTATTTAATGTTTACCAGACTCCAAAAAAGACCGGATGAAAACGTGAAATAGAACCTAAATCGATGGATTAGTCACTAAACCAACAGCACGCTCTGATGGACAAACCATTTTGTGTTACTTTTAGGCTACGCAACGAAATATTGACTTTGTACCTATTTTCAACTCGTACCGGCAGCGTGTGACCAGCATCAAAGAGCCGCTCATCACGCGGTGTTGTGCGACGAAACATCAACGAAAGCAAACAATTTAAGATGGTACAATATAAATAAAAACTAAACGAAACGCTTCACTGCCGCGGTAAGTCAAGCGTATGTCGTTAGGCCGGTACAAAATGTCGCCCAACGTCAGATATCAATCGTGCTGTTGGAAGATGGAAGTTTTAAGGTTAATACTTGATGTCAGAAAAACCCTAAGCCACTTTCCGTTTATTGAAGCTCAATCACAAATCAGGATACATACCTAAAGTGAGGAAATTCAATCGCTTTTCCGATAGACACGACGCTACTCGATCAAACTCCAAATGTCTGCACGAAGGAGTGGAGATGGTAGTAATAAATCAAAACCACGTACGCAGAAGTAATATTACGTGATTAGAAAATTAAGCGTAACCTTGTCCAGTCCGATGTCCAGTGTTCTGCAATATCTTGAAGCTGTGTAGGTGCGTGAAAAACCTTTTTTTTTTAGATATCGTTATTCGGCTTTTACTCTTTACATGGTGAAATCCCGATACAAAGAATAACTTTAAGCTACACGGGAGTATATGTCTCTTTAAAGTACACGTGCACTAATCACTATTCCATCCGCGATGCTACGCCATGTCGATTCACTAAATCATAGTCCCAAAATAAGCTGACTTCGTGCAAGAACCGTATGTACCGCTGCTCGCATACATCTGCCTTTTCAACCACTAACGAACGTCAGGCTTTCCCCGGAAGAGCCTGTATTGCTTTAGCTTCATCTTCACCGCTCAGGTGGAACGGAAACGATTTTCAACCCAAATCGGTATTGGATTTTTGGCTCGCTTCTACGAGGTCGCTCTCGGGGAGTTCAATGTACACGAAAGCACATCGCTACACAACCTACACCAAGCGAACGCACGGAAAAAGGATGCTTTTGATTGATTTTTGTCCCGTGATTTAAAATTTATAAACCTCAAATGCCAAATTGCTGATCGTCGTCGTGGCTGATGATCGGTGAAAGTATTTAAAGGAAAAGGCAAACGACAAGGGACTAGTTGATATGGGATTCTTGAGCATCTCATTAATGAAACATACTTCAATATAACATTTTGTGTTTGCTATCCTTGAAATTAAATTCATGCTTACGGTTGAATTATGAAGGCAAAAAACCAATTAATTTAGATATTTGTAATATCATTCCTAAATTTAATTGTTAGTATTTTAAATTAAACACCAATGATCGCAGTAATCTTTAGCAAAGTGGTTGAAAATCAAATATCTATCTTAGCAATGTATAAGACTAACATGATCTTAAACCCCCAAACAGTCTTAACGAATATTCAACGAAAAATAATTGATCAACAACAACCAGTAAGCAACTGAACGAAAATCAAACAAATTCAAATAGGAAAACGGGGCAGGAACAATCAACAACTGCTCCAACTTCGCATAACCTTAAGTCATTCAGTACACATACACAATCCCGCTCCCTAATGAAGTAAAGTCATGTGTGTGCGTTTCTATTTGTCATCATGATTTGGCCGTATGAAGTATTCCAAGAATTGCCCAAAATACACACACGGCCAAAGCCTGACGAACATCTGCTAGTGCGTACTGATTTCCCGGCCCTGCCTTTGACTCTATTTGCAGTTAGTACACTCTAAGCCACACAACCAAACCAACCCTCGTGGAGTATTTGACTTCGGTCTGCACTTTTTTTCCCCCTTTCACCTCTCCATTAATATGCGAGACGGATCAAAATCAAATTAAAAAGGCACCACAATTAGAAGCCCCCGGAGCTGTAGGCAGGCTGCTGGCGTAGTCAGCAGCTTAAACGCCTTTCAATCGGATATACCTTACGCAAACGGATAATTTGAAGGCTTTGGCGATGAAATGGTAGCGAAAAGAGGGAAAAAAAAATAAAGAGAGTGAAAACCTTCCGACAGAAAGTCAATCGATTCGGTAGCACCACATGTTCTATCCGTTTCCCGTTCTTTATGCACGTCCAAATGGCATCCTACTTCGAGCGAATGATGGATGGATGGATAGGTTGACTGGATGCAGGACGCGGAACGCGTGAATGTTGGAAAAGGTTCTTCAGCTAAATTAATGCCGTACACTTCATTGCTACCGGTGAAGCTTCATCTGATAGGCTTCTGCACTTTTGCCAACGTCCGGATGGCGTTCGTCTCGAGGCATTTTCCCGGATTCCGGATTTTGCTTTCCACCCTTGAGACTGAAAGCTCTACCACGACGAAACTGCATCGTCACTGCTGCCAAAACCATCCCCACTTCCTGGCCCACGTCAGTCTTCTAAAGCTGACGATGAAGGCACATCCTAGCACCGTACTGAAAGCCGTACTATTTCTTTCTGCTAGAGATCTTTTTTTCTCTCCACGTCTCTCTCTTTCTACTGTACCGCTCCATAGCACCCGAAATGCTTCGCATCATCGCAACATTCCGTAAAGCCTTTTCGGGTGAGAGAGATGTGAGATACGGGAGGGAAAAATCGCACTACACACATTCCATCGGTGGAAATCGCAATCGGTACAAACGAATTCCGAAACATGGAAAGCCCAGGGTAGCTAGTAGCAAAATTTTGGGACGAGACGTATCATTTGCTCACCCGTCTCACCTTGCCAACCGGATGTCCCAACTCAGTACCGATTCGTTAAAGATATCCTGAATGATTCAGCATACCAAGTGTTGGTCGGACGTTTCTTTTTTTTCCGAGCGGGCTTGACGAGCTTCAGTCAAAGCTTATTTCGTTTGCTAATTGTAGAGCTTTATTGCTTTGTTTTTAATGCTGATGCACGGTTTATAAAGAGGGATGCTCTTTAAGGTTGAAAACTGGGAGGATCAATCAATGACTTTGCAGATAATGTAATTTGACATGTTGGTCGGCTGTATTTCGGCTTATGTATTAAAGTTATAATGTCCAGACAGCAATAATGTGAAGTTTTTGGAGAAGATCAGATGTTTACTCTTACAATAGGACCCTATTTGTTAATTTTACAATAAATATTCAAAGAAACATTTTTTTTCATGGTTTTGCAGCACATTAGACTTATAAATTGACTGTGAACTCATTCTTCTGGAACGTATCCTTTGGCTGTGGTCGTTATTCTGTTACACTTTCGCTTAATTCTATTCTACGCACTCGAACGTACCTTTCAACTCCAATTATGTCATTTGCGTAGATTGAGGTTCCACCGTGCGCATTATTCATTCCGATGACGGTGAATTTGACTAACAATAATTTTCTCTTCCCATGAAATGACGCTTGCCACCCACCTACAAAAGTCCTCCAGCAGAACGCAGGCGAGAGCAAAAAAACAAAACACGAACCAACGTTGCAACCCGCTCGTTTTATCGCCCTGTTTCGGCACTAATTCGGTGGAATTGTATTGCCGTCTCGCAGACGCGTTTGGCGTGTTTCGCAGGAAAGCAAAAAAGGCGTATCCACTCTGGCGTCATAACATCAAAAGGTATTTTGCTTCGCCAAACATGGCGAACCAGATCATTAATTGAAATGACTAGGCGGCGAACGCAAAACAAGCTTACCCACGCGCTGGTTGAGGTTGAGATGAAGGTTTTTATTTTTTAATAATATTTATAGAATTTTATTTACAGCACTTAAGCTGAGATCGCTTGCACTTGGAACTGGGTATGGAAGGAGGGTCGACGGACCACAAAACCGTCGAGATGAATTGCGAGATAAATCTTCCAAACAACTCAAAGGAAATCTTCCCGATGGTTTCTTATGAAACGGTACTGGTGGGTATAGAAAAAAGGAATGTTGATTTTAGCTAAACATAACCTTATCAAGTGCTACGAAATTGTAATTTGTTTGATTAAAACGTCGCTTCAAAAGGACGCTGTAAAGGTTTGTGTTCTTTAATCTCAAGAAAAATAAATTAAATCCAAATTCACATCATCAATAAATCCATCCGCAAATGCAGCCGCACCTGACCCGTAGTCGTGAGGTGATCGTTTCCGAAAACTGTTTGAAAGCTCGTTACAGTCATATTTGAGCGATGCAGATACTGACACATTAATCAACTTCGATGCTCCCGTATGGCTTAACGCAGTTCTCCCTCTTCGGAACACGCGGTACATATGCACGCCGAAAATCAAAAAGTCCGTTCCGTTTTAGGATGGCCCATCGGTTCCCGCAAAACAAACGACCACTAAGCGCCACCGGAAGCCGGGCCGTTTGAAATTGCCAGTGATGCCAGTCCGCGCTTTCGGAAAAGGAGAATGATTTATTTACCGTATCGCTTGGCAAGCATGTCGTACGCGATAAGCGCCCTCCACAAAAGTACTGGAACAATTGGCCGTATGGCGAATGGAAAAAGCAACGCACAGTACCAGACCACATCAACCTAACCCGCTTAGGAAGAATTCCGGTTCCCATTTTGCGAAAGAGGAACGATCAATGTTGTTCGCGGTGTAGAAGCACCACACACACATACATAGAAGCGTACATCTTACGGCGGACTGAAATTGCTCTATTTTTGAGCACGCGAGCACAAAGTGTGGCACCGTTTCGTTAAGGGCCAATTCGCGTGATGATACGCGAGCGAATGTGTACTTTGCGGATTACTATCGATAGAGATATGTTTAAACAATCGCCGGCTTAGATTCAGTCGACTTCTTACTGCTGGCAAATGCCGTTTGGTAAATACCTTTCATGCCATGGCACACTCGAAAACGGGAAAGATTGCCGGAAAGTACTGTATTGAAGGGTATAATAATGTGAAGATTCGCTAATTCTTCGTTCGGTACATGGTTTCCGGAATTTCGAATACCCATCGACGCGGTCTGATGCGGGTGTACGGGGTAGCCATTTTGCTTCGATTGTGTGAATGGGACGGCATTGTAACGTTGGCAGTGTGGGTTGCACAACCTGTCCTAACCGTACTTGCCCATCTCAAGAGGAGCCTTATTGGTTGAGTACTCCTACGGTGTTCAACACCGAAACGAACGACGAAACGATGATGTCCGTGATCGTGGTAGCTTTATTGACAGCTCAAAGCTGTCAGTTCCTGCTGAGTGTAAGTGTGCGTGTGTGTGTGAGTGTTGAGACTCCATACAGTACCGCCTTGCTCGCACCATTGCATTGCTGTGGTGTCTGTCTAGTGCGTGAACATGACGGTTATTAAGTGGATTTCGTTACAATTTATTACAATGTTCATTTGCTCTTCAGCGACGTGTGCTTTCGGTAGCTTACCTGAAATATCGTCTCTCTTCAGAAGTGGAGTAATACCTTCCGAAAGCCCGTTGGCGGGGCCCGGGAGCTAGGATGGTAAGCTCATTTCTCGCGAAATGATAAATTCGTCACCAAGCCCCGAATGATAAATTGAAATTGTCACCCTCATTTCAGCGACAGTTCCATCTTTCTGGGTGGAGGGTGAATTTTACATACCCCACTACACCAATATATGCTTAAACGATCCTTCACTTTTTTTTTTCGCTCATTGCTTTGATGTATAAACCTTAAGCTACGTACGATAAACCGTTCCCAACTCATCCGGCGGTTCATGAAGATAAACTGCCATCCGGCCGGTGAAGATGAAGCTCCGGAGCTAACTACCCATTGGACCCCATGCGTTCGGATGCCTTCAAAATTCCACGCACCACAACATGCATCCCTTTTATCTGTGGTGAATGTTTTCGCACCATCATTGAACCACTCACGGTTGGATAAATACCAGATTCGTGTGGAAACAGTGCTGTGTTGTTGAGGAATTAATTGAAAGCATAACTAAATTCCATGCCCCATCCGAACACCGGATGAAGCACACGTTCTCCAAACCAGAACTCGTACCCGATGCAGAAGTTTTGGACCGCTACCCCCATTGTCAGTGCACCCCACGAGACGTACGGAATCAATTAGTTTAATGAGGTCAAACAAACATGGGTTGCCGGCTTATGACAGGGAGCTTCTTCCCTAACCAAGGAGGCCAAGCTGCATGCGACAGTGTGCAACCCCGAAACGGCATCCCTTTTCAAACGGGCTTGATCTACTTGGAAATCGTACGATGAAGATCCTCGATGAAATGAAGCGAAATGGGACGCATGTAGGTTGATGACACAGTTTTGCAATCTACCGGCAATGTATCGCAGATGTCAAATGGTTGATTGATCGAGCACATCTCCTGTTCATAACAGGATGTGGCAGTCATTACATTGAATGTGTTGCTTTGTTTTCGGGAAATGATTGCTACGTGTGTATTGTATGTTCATGCACACTGCTTACTAGAATCCAGTTTTCCCTGAAAAACTGAAAAAATTATACAAATTGATCAAAAAGGGAAGAAATGAAAGAGAAAAGGCTTCAATGAGAGAATCGACAAAAAATAGTTAGCATGGAAAGTAATAAACTACAAGAGAGAATAAATTCAACGAATACAGTACTGCGTTCATAAATAGCTTAAGCAAACTTATCAGCAGCAAACACCTAGTCCCAAAGCTGTAACTCATCCTGCCTGGTCGTATTCAAACTCGTATATTTAAAGCTTTTCTTTTGCGTTCATGGCCTCGGTTTGTTCGATTGGAACTGACCCAAACGCCATACTAAAAGCTAATAAACATACCTCACATGTTCGTCTCGCAACCTAACGTACAAACACTTAAACGTGTGCTAACCGGAACACGAGTAGCCTAACCTTAAAACATAAACCGATGCATCATAATCATGCCGGAGCGGAACGTATATTCCCAGTTTTTTGGTGTTTCTGTTTTTCATTGCTATTAAACCATACTCCTACTCCGTGGTTATTATGTCTACTGTAGAAAAATGGAAACGAACGACAGGAAACTGCTAAATAATGAAACAAAAATAGTACTGCACTCCGGATGTCGAGGTTCCCTTTAATCCTTATGCCCTCTCGAGTGGTATTAACGGGAAGGAAGTGAAAGTTCTCCCGCTATAGGACGATTTCGAATGCATTTAGGCACGTGTGCGCGTGAGGGAGAAAAAGACAATCCACTGGGAGAGAAGAAACCTGGACAACGTCTCCTAAATTTTGTTTATCCCACCTTAACAAAAAGGCGATAAAAAACAGCAAAAGAAAGCAAAAAAATGTTTTAAACCAAACGACCAAACGCCCTTAAAGATGACCGTTGTTTCACCGACGACACAACCACATTCGCGCACACATATACTTTTGGTAGAACGAACCATTAAAAAAAACCATCTCCTACCGAAAAGCCGGAACAACTTTTCCTCATTTTGCAACTGGGAAAAAAAAACACTCACAAAAAATACTTTCACCCCAGCAGTGGGTGAGTGGGCCCACAATTACGACCCCCGGTGAAAAATCTGACACCGCACACGGGCCTGCTCGGTGCTCGGTAACTACTTTTCGGGCAAGGAAGCAAACATGCTCACGAAAAAACTCACACATACAGGCAACGTTTGGAAGGTTTTTCCGAGTTTTGTACGGGAAAAGGGCATATTTTCATTTTCAAACTGGACAGAGGCTTAAGAGACGGTTTTTTTCTCGCTCCTTGTGCACCCAATCTGGCGATTGAGCGGCAAGGGGTTTGGGGTAGGGGTCGAAAAAGAGCTGAGGTTAGGCAAAAGTTTTGTGTGCTGTCCCCACGAGAAGGCCATTCAGTTATGGTGCCCACCCGACCAAACAAAAAAAAAAAGCCGAAAAGGTACAGCCCTGATGGGAATTTTCTTTTGACCTCATAATTTCATCTTTTCCTCACTCCTACCAACTTTCTGTGTCCAATTACCGTCCTACACCCTCTGTGCTGTGCGAGTGAGGTTGATTAGAATTAATTAGAGACGTGTCCGGTTGCTGCAAGGCGATGTCGATTTTCAGTGTCGTCCGGTATGGGAGGTTCAAAGCTCTTCACACCATTATTGACTCTTGTCGGACGGTTGGAGAGAAAAAAAAACGACCTTTAAGAATGGAGGCGCCCAGTCCGTTTCGAGAATGGTATCGAATAATCATCCACCGGATGGGGTCTAATTATTAGTTTGGAAAGCATAATTTTTTTCCCCTGTCTAATGAAAGCCAAATTTGATGTTCCAAAGTTCTGTTGACACCTTTCGATAATACTTTTTAGCAACGTTACGTTATCCTTTCGTGATAAAACCGAAACTTTACCAGGACAAATGTAATCCATCCCAAATCGAAACCAACGAACACGGCTTTGTTGTTTGGCCATTAATATTCAAAACAGTTGTACAGCCTCAACACCATAATCCGCACAATTGTATCATCGGATCGGATGAAACTGATCGGATGATCCTGAATGAAGCATCCAAGATGGAGCTTGGAATTGGAGAATGACGAGTAGTCCAACGCTCGGTTCGAATTGTATTTCTAGCCCTGCTAGTATGCTTTTGCAACCATATCAGTTCCCAAACGAGACGAAATAAAAAGGGCCAAAACAATCTCCTACTGTCGAAACAGCACCAATTTTTGTGAGTTGATAATTATGCTAATAAGAGGAATCCGAACCGACCAAATTTTTCTCTCCGCAGAGCACCAAATGGGAAAAGAAAAGAACAAAACCTGCTGGGAATGTCGAGAAGAATTTTGCTAGAAATACAGCTAGCCAATACCACCGGATCGGTCGGTGTCAGACGAGACTTTGCTTACTTGGTTGCTTGCTTTCGGTCTAATTACACGATCATAGAGAGTGAGCATGGTGCGTTTAGCATGGATGTAGGGGAATGGTGTGAAACTTCAAATTAAATTTTCCTGTAAATTCATTTTATTCATCACACTCTTTTTTTTCTCTCTTTTTGGGTTGTTATATGAAACGGAGCGTTTGCTATGGCAAAATTTTCAAACATGTAAATATGCTTTTCTAACCAACACAACCCACTGTAACCATTGTTTTTGTTAATGGTTCACAGAAGTTATTAATCGGTTCTTGTGTGATGCTTTCAACGAAAGTGGTTTACAACAAGTTTGAGGAATATATTTCCAGACGTAAATTCGTTACGAATATTGAAATTGTAGAACAAGTTAGTTCATAGAATGAAATAAATACAGAGAATTTATTATAAGCAATGTTGCTTAAAATATACACCTATATTTGTACACAACTGTTTAATCAATGGTGGACCTTATTGTTTATTTCAAGTTCCTTTACTTATTATAAAATTACATAAGATTTTCGTACAATATTTTTAAATTATTATTAAAAGCAAAAACCATTCGAAACAGTCAATTAAAATCAATAAAAATGTGTTTAAAACGCCCACCGCAGACAACAACCAGACCCAAGAAAACAAACTTCTTTAAACCCATAAAAATGTACGAAGAAACATGAAAATTGTTGTTGTTAAATTAATAAAAACCAAGAATTGCTAAAATCTACGTTTCACATATGAATAATATATAAGGCTTTACTCAACATCTTCTTGAACTTATAGTAATATCTATCCTTGGTTTTATCACCAAACAATAAGAATTGCTATTTCCTTCGTACGAGTTTCATTCCAAACAGTTAAAGAGACAGTACGGTTGATTTGCATGTCGGTACAAAGGTATAATATCATTTATCGGTACGTGCTACGCAAAACACGCAAAGAGGCGACATTTGGACGCTATCGTCGTTTGCTTCCCGGGCGATAAACAGCCGTCCACGGGCAGCGAACATGCTGGATAAGTTATCAGTGTGTGTGTAGGTATCAGACGAAAGAAGAAATGTAAACTACAACATCTCGACCAAGGCAAGAAGCTAGAAGCATCCTTGTACCTTCCCCATCCCAACCTATCGCATCGGTGTTTGGTTTAAGCGTGAAGCGGTATCTGGGGACTGAACCGGACAAACCGAGCGTTGAACATTATTGCGATGAAGTGGAAAATTGTTTCTCCTCTTCAAGAAAAACTCAACCACTGCCTTCCTACTGCAGAAGAAAAATCGGCACTAGCGCTAGTGACCCAGCAGTCCAGCAGGATCGGGTGCAAACGAAGACAGAAAGGTAGCATTTATTTCGGTATCTCTCACCCTAAACCAAAGTACAAATTGGAACACGTTTTCCGATCGAACGCACGAATCGGACGATTTAATCTCTGCCAATTGCTGTGCGCCGACCAAAAGCGACTACCAATCGGTCTATACTTTTTTCTTCTCTCGCTAACGTTTCTTTTCTCTAACATCGTTTCTCCGGGTTTCTCTTGTGACGTGTATTTATGATGGCCACCGTGGCAAAATCCTCACAACCTGAGCGAGCACAGGATCAAACGAAGTAACTGTGTGTCTCTTCCCAAGGAAAACCCCATCGCCCTATTCAATTTCCCATTCTCCTTTCAGCAACTCCACCACGATCATTAAGAGCGCTACAACCGAGCGATGGTGATGACGGCAATAATAGCGATGATCGTGATGATTACATGGGAAAGCACATTCAGGCAGGCTGTTGGGGGGGCTTTGTGAGAAGCGAAACGCTGACAATGTAGCCCTGGTCAGTTATTGATTCTTGCAGATAATGTTCCTTGCGCTACAAATGGCTTCCGGGGGGCATGGATACCGAGGTTTGTCTTGGTGTGTTTGTGCAATGTTCGAAACGGCTGGTGCACCAGTCTTCAGCCAGCCCCAGAGTACAGAACATGTTGGATCGTTTCCGTCCTTCCTTCCCGCCCGACCCGTGTGCTTCCTTTCGAGAGTAACATTAATTGTTATGTCTGAATTTATGGCTCAGAAACACCCACCGTGCTAAGTGTGTCACCATCGAAAATGCAGTGCGCTCTGCATGCAACGAACTGCTTTCCGGTTTGTGCCGGGATCCGGGTATGGCCTGTGGGGTTGAGTTTGGTTGGGAAAATTAATTGCAATACTCCGAGCATGGGACACTGCGCACACTGGTTTGGCTCATCCAGGGAAGGTCATCCCGTGTCGAGAATGCTTATCGAATCATAAGGTGCAAAGGCCTTTACCGAACTACCGAGCTCCAATGCCAATCGAATTGATTTGAGTTAGTGAAACTCGATGCAGTCGAAAACGAAAGCAGAGTAGAATTCCTTGCCCATGGTGCAGACCGAGGTCGAGACATGCGAATGAAGAAATCCCGTTGAGACAACGGGTGAGGTGTGTTAGATTCGATTTGTCTGCTTCGTTCCTGTTGCTTTTTAAGTGCGTGTATAGGGCAGCATTTGTATTGGAAAAAGTATTGCATAATTCATCTCAAATATTCATTGTTTTATGCGATAGACGAGTTTTCCAATAATACCCAGAAACAAACTGTGAAGTTGTTATTTTGAAATGAAACAAAATTATTTCAAAATGTCAATCGTGTAGAGCACAGTTGACTTTCAAGTGAATAAGTGTCATATCAGTGCGTCACCATGAATGAAATTAGTCGATGAAATGAATGAAATCGAACCTACCAAATGTATTTCCCTTTACACTGAAAACAACATACGTTATGCGAGGTGGCTCAATATGAACATTAGTCAGATTGAAGCGCAATAAAGTAACAATGTTTAGTATTTATTCTTTGAATTCCCATAAAAGGTTTTGATTTCCATCTAAAATCTCCTCCTACATTTAATGTTTCGGTTAGAACTGTTGCAATTATTTGTATTGCGCGAATCACAATTCTAGGAAATAAAATTATGTATGTCATTAATTACAGAATGGAATCCCACAATTATTATGAAAATTATCCTTCCATGGTTCAATAGGAACATTTGGTTATTCATATCATCTGTCAGATTTATGCTGACGAAAACGTTAACTAGCTTATGCTACTAAAATAAATATTTATATTAAATTACAAAAGTACTACCTACTTTCCCGACCATCCTCTCGCACCATTCACTTACCAATCTTCACACATTCTGCACATGAAATATTCCTACAACTTCCCAGAAATACATTGCAAATTATCTCGAATCTACAAACTACCTTATTGGATAGAACTAACTAAAGGTCCACATTTGAATTTGATCCTCAACAAAGCGATCGTAAAGCCCACAGAACAAATATGTTCCCTAGGCAATGAATGCACCGTTCTGCATACAATACAAATTGCTTCACCTGCTGTGGCCGATGTCATTCCCGGAGCAACGCCACATGCCCAATGGGGAAATCCCGGCATCAACCACTGCTCCACCTATCTGCTCCAGAGCAAAATGGTTATTTTCTGCCCCAAAAAATACCCAAACACAGCCAACACGGAGAGCAGAGGAGAACAATTTTTGTTTCCTTTTTCCGCCTTTTGACCAGTTGCTAGATAAAGGAAACCCGATAAGAAAAACCCCAAAGCTGACCATTGCATCCATTGTAAGCAGAAGGGAAAAAAGGGAAGGTTTTTGTTCGATTTGGGAAAAGTTCTTGGCGGGACGGAGAAAATTCATTTGTTAAACACGAACCACACGGTCCGGTTCGGTCACTTTTGGTTTCGGCAGATCGGTAAGAAGAAGCGGCTTGCACAGTAACGGGCAGAGGCATGTAATCTTCCCTTCGGTCTATGATTTATGAGCACCAGACGAGGCCACCCCTTATGGGACGGATGGGAGCGGCGAAAGGGACATTGAGCAATTCCCAACCTCGCGCAACACACAAGCTTCAGGTATTTTAGACACAGCATCTTCACCACATCCTCCCGGTGGTCTCAAAGACAGAAGCGTATGTTCCGGTGCTCATTTGACGGTCGAGCACACAGAACATAAAAGGGAACACAATCCGCCATACCGAGTGCTCCATGATACGCCATAAAACCAGTGCACTGTGCTTTACCCACCGTTGGGATGGGGTTTAAAAACTAATATTGAATAAAATATAAGCAACGGAATTTAACGTACCACTCACATACACCGCCGAGGGGCATAGTTTTCTAGGGAGTTTTGTTTTGTTTCGGCGTTCTATTAAAATGGTCTCCCGGTTTTGCTGTTTCACATGCCAGGCGGGTGGTGCACATCACCAAAACCGTGATGGTGGTTCTTTTCTATAGCGATGGTATGGGACATACTTTTCGTACAGCATTTCGACGTTTCGAGCCACATGTAGGATGAGAATTTTGTGGAAATATTTCGTAAATTGCGGTTTGGCACTAGCTTCCGAAAGCTGTGCAGGTGCGCAGGTAACACTATCATGGAAACTGGAACATGGAAGCACACCATCAATAACTACCGAGATTGGACCTTCGACACACTTGAACGTGGCAAGATGAATGGGAAAACACTCGGGATAGTTATTTCTTAATGACATTCGTGTGGTTTTGTGAGTAGTTTTAAAACATTAAAAAATAATTATACTATTATTTAATGCTTACGTGCACCTTTTTAAATTTTAAAATACTTCTAGAAAATATTATTAACTAAACTCGTTTAATCATAATGCGTAAACGATTTTACTTTCATAATATTATAAAATGATATTGTTTTTTATCCTTCTAAATGTTTTTCATTATAAATCAACAATAATGGAAAAAAGTGCGTACCCGCATCGCTTGGGCAATCTGCAGCACATTTTCAGTATTTTTTCCCCATTACAGCTCTATCACATTTGCTTGAAAAAAAGGACCATCATTGCCGCGAACATGAAAGGGGATGAAACCGCGTATAACTCACAATCCAACAAGCTGCTTCCTCATCAGCACAATTCCATCAAAACCGGCACAAACCGGTACACAATCACCTTTTCACATCTCTCGGATTGTCGGATTAAGCCGAGAAAGAACGCCCCAGTTGGATAATCTCATTTCCATTCCTCCGGCTGATCCGCATTTACTTCCTGACTCGCGCCGCTGTATGGCTTTGCGCTTTTGAGCCGATTATACATCATGTTAATATTGTTCGTTCAGAAACTCACACACACATGGAAAAAAAGTTTTAACTCACGTTAAAGTCCCTCATTTTAGCACAGTAATGGTAAACAGCACTATTAACTTTCCATTCGTTGCAAGCCTGGACGGTCCAGTACGGTTAGATGGAATTGATGGCAGGATTAAAAAAAAACTCCAAGAGAAGTAGAAAGAAGTAAAGCACATGCATGAAGTGTCCCTTGATTTTATTGCTTATTTTTTTCATTGAGGATGCTTTCACACGGTAAATAGCATTTTTCTACGGCCAATCAAGTCGAACCCTGTCGGGTTTGGGATACAAGATCCGTATCGCAAACAGAATTAATTCCGAAACGAATCGTCTCATGGACGGATTTTTTCTTTCACTCTCTCTCTCTAGCTCGTACATTATATCGTTTCCTGTTTGAAACCTCCTCCGGAGCTTAGTTTGCAGTAAGTGACCCTGCAACCATTTATTTCAACCGTTGTCGCTATCAATCTCATTCCTTCTCGTTAAGCAAACTTAAAGCCGGAAAACCAGCAGGGACGGGGGATGATGCGAAGTGAGCTAACGGAACCGGACCAGCAGATAGGCAAATGGATTTGCAACGAACCAAAAGCGGAAAGCTCTCTTAAATGAATGCTCCCACCCCGTAGAAACACCCATCCAAACCCGATCAAACCACCCTAACGAACCTTATCCCCGGGCTCAATCACCATGCGTCCCAAAATCTTTGCAGCGTTAGCGCAGACAGAGGTCGTAGTGCAAAATAAACCCCCTAAAAAACCGGGAGCGGACCTGGACCTTTCGGTCACCTACGGTCAAATTGATGATAAGTTGAAAATTTGATTTCCTTTGCCAATTTTAACCCCACCAAGTCACAACATCCCGATCGTTACGTGCCGGCGTTACACGATCCGAACCGATTACATCAATTCGACGCTTCAATTTACATTTCTTTGGATGGTTCGCATCCGCAAAGACCGGTCTTCGTCCCCGTAGCGTTGGGTTAATTTGGTCGAGCTGTCCTGCCAATTTAGCCCGGAGTGCCCAAGCGCTCGTTAGATGTAGTGTGCCAACCGGAGTTCGGAGGACGGTGTGTGAATGCTGGATTCCCGGATTCTCCCCGATATTACATTACCCAGGGTTCGGGATGAAATAAAGCGAGAACACAACAGCAACAAAAAAAAAGGAAAATCGAGAAAAGAATAACACACACATTCAATCGTTTGAAACCATCGGAAGTGCTATTTCCCTTCGCTTTTCTCTGCTCTGGTCAGTTACAAACCGAGGCACGAGTCTTTTCTGTAATCATTCCGCTCCAAGTCGAAGTTGGAAAGGAGGAATGAAGCAGGTCACAGAAGTTGGTGGTGGTGGTGTCCTGTTTTGCGTTTATAACATACAAAGTCAAACACTGCCGAAGACACCAGTGGACGATTTCCCCCGAGGTGGATGTGTATGCAAACATACACACGTAGCACCAGCGGGCCAGTGCGGGAAAACATTTGCTGGCAACTGATCAAATGACGTGCCAGTGGTCCCGGTCCCAGTCTGCCCCATATCTCTCACTCTCTCCATGTGTTTAACAGTGTATTTGTGTGTGGACAACCTGAACGACCCCCAGAAGGACGCACCCAAAACGGATAACGAAGAAAAATTTGCGTACATCAAGCTCCCGTTGGATGGTGGTGATGAAAAGTTGGAAAAATAGTTGGAGGAACTTGGGTTCGTAATTTTTTTTTTGTACATACATAACAACAACTACACAGCCATTGATCGTTTCTTTCTTGAAGTTCCACTCAAAAAAAAAAACATACACACAAGAATAAATTAGACTTTTCCTGCCTTTTTCCCAACAAAAGCTTACAAGTTTATGTTTGTTGTGTCCCACTTTTCTGGAAGGGAGAGTAGCTGTATTACTGTCTGTCCTGCCACACGTGAAAATGATATGATAGCAGTTCTTAAAGAAATAAAAAATACATCCATACTTTTGGTAACCGCAATGGGAATATAAGCAAAAAAACACAAAATGGCCATTTATGTTGCATGTGTGTATGGTTTTAATAAAAAAATAAAGAAACCCATACCACACTGGGCATTGGAGAACAATTCTTCGGGATACACATTATTTATGTGGCACTGACGACCCATCCTTAAGGTGGACATTGTCGCAATGGGATTTCCTTCTTGGGCCAGAAAATTTCCTTTAAAAAGGAAGCTCTTTTCTTAAGATGAAAGCTTTTACGTTAAATAAGGTACTTCCCGTGTGGTTCCATTTCTAACCACAGCCTACAAGCACAGACACGCACATCAATATCGGTACAAAATGGATGCGTTTACGCACCATACACACACTTCCATTGTATGCGAGCTAAAACGCATCCTGTATCGCATCCGGTTGCTTCACTTTTGCCGAGCGCTCGCTTTTTGTGTGGATTTAAATATTTTTATTACGAGTTTTCTTTCGCTTGTAAATGTTCTTTTCCAGCTAACGCAAGAAAAGCCTATAAAGCGGATAAATAAAAATACAAACCGAGTACAAAAACATAACTCGGTGGCACACGTGTTCCCATAAGCATCCCGGAATGAATATCTTGCGTGTGTTTGTGTACGTGTGTGTGTATACATTCACGGATAAAGCCTGGCAGGATGGTGCACGTCGTTGAAGAAAATAATAAATATGGAATCGTTCCCAAAGCGGGAAAAATCGGGAAACATCCAGAAGGGGGGGGTGGTTTCGCTCTTTCCCTCCACCCGTTCTGGTTTTAATCCTCCCAGCGATCAACGAAGCTTCCAGAGTGACACGCATACGGTGGTGTACGCGTGGGTATGCATGTTTATACGAGCAATTTGCCTGCCATCATAAACTAAAGCGAGCAAAAGCATCATGATAGACCGGTTCCATGGTAACGCCTCACATATGCAACCTTTCACCACCGTAAGGGAGAGAGTGACCGAGAGAGAAGAATATGTATTTGCAAGCAGAAGGAATAATGTAGGCTGTTATAATGGGGGTGGTGGCTACCCACCACCATTTGCCACAACGACATTATGCCTTTTATCCTTCCCCCGCATCCCACCCTCTTCTTCACCCTCCACTTGGTTGGATTTCTGCTGACAAAGGGTGGAAAAAATATCTCCCGATCCCCACAGGCCTTTGGTGGCCTTTGGTGGAAGTCGTCGCTGCAACCCCACGAACTGACAATCGAGGATCAAATCCATATTTATACAGCCCCTATCTGCCGATTTCGGTAAAGTGCGAGCGGAAAGGCAATCCGGCTAATGCTGGTCAAGGACTTTTGGGGCTTGTTCTCCCTTCCTTTCCTTCCCACCCCCTCTCACCTATCGATGCGGCTGATTATAATCCCTACCAATTGCAATCCCTTTTTCCCACGGTTACCAACGTGAAACCGTTTCTTTTCTGTTCCAGTTTTCTTTGTTGTTTATTTTCCACTGTTTTCCACAGTTGCTGTCCCTGTTTTTTTCGTCCCATTTCAGTAAAAAAATCCTCATAAAAATCCCCAATATGTACTAACGGTAAGAGAAAACAAAACACAAGTTAATGTTTGTGGGAGCATCCAAATCACGAATTCAATTATATTACACACACGCTTTCTACGTACATTGTGTTCCGTTTGCGCTCCCATATCCAGCCGGGCGGATAATTGCATCTGGATTTGTATGTGTATTCGTTATGGGGGTATTTTTTTATTAGCACTTTTTTGATTGCTTTTAGATTATGCAATATTAATGACTTTGATGCAGTCGACAGTCTGTTGTCTTATTTATGCTGCAAACATTTAACTAGACGTTTGTTACAATGTAGAATTTATTGCAGTTTGATATTTAGGTCACGGAACATCAAAGAGAGCATTTTTGCATAGTAGATTCGATTTTATTTTATTAGGATTGCCAGATTTGTATTTTTTATTAGAAAGTGTTGTTTTAAAAAGGACTATCTGTAAATATACAACTGTAGGACACATGATTTTCTAAATACTCTAGTTTAGGAGTGGTTTTGTACAAACCCAGCTAATGCATTTATCAGTTTTTCAAACATAACTACGCAAAAAGAAAAACCAACCCAAATAGTGCTTGTAACTTTTGAACTCATTCTATGCCCCCTTGTTATGAGCAATCCTTCACTGGCAGGAACAGCGCTTGAAGTCAATTACTGTACAGTCTGAAGCAGGCAAAAGCGCACCCCACAGTATCTTTTCATTCAAGTTTTCTTTCCATTCTGCAAGAGGAGTTGCCATGCAGGGGGAGTACGTCAAATTCTCATCCGCCCCAGACTGGCCGACTGGGTGAGCTGTGGTGCGTTTTGTCTGGTTCTGCACCCTTTGCTCAAGGAGATTTGAACGTTTGGTTTTTTTTTTTTTGCTGTCTTCTCCCCCAACATTTTCCATCACTGCTGACATCCCAAAAACCTCGTAAACATCCGTTTCACTCCGGACCAGCCCAAAACCGGATGTGTGCCTATACGCGAGTGTGTTTGTGTGAGCAGTAAATTCATTTTCCGAGCAAGAACTCGAGAGCGAGAGTTTGTGTGTATGTTTACATGTTTTTTTTTCTTCTGAAGCAATGTTATACGTCTGTCAGCCGTTTTATACAGCATCCAGTGTGGCATGATATGTGCTGCGAGAAAAGAGAAACCATGTCCTGATGCTAGTTACCGAACTCTCATCAAAACTCGGAACCTCGGCTCGGGGTTTGGATTTGCTTGGAGCATTTCGAATGAGAGCCGACGTTGGAGCCGAAACTAATGCGCCTGCTTCGTACACCAGCGCCATTCGGTACGATGGTGGCAATTTTGCTAACTAACAACACCACCCGAAACAGATGATTCGGGTCGTATTCGGGTGGGAGAGCCTGGACAACTGACACATCCTTACAATACCAGCACTTTCGGATGCCGGCTAAGCAATGCGAGATAGATATCGCGTACGGGATATTTATCTTTATGCCATCACTTTACGACCGAAACATCACAACGAAGCGGGCATACTTAAACATATAAAAAAACACGTCTTACTACTGATGTTTGTCTTCTAGGAACACTCGAGCTGCAGAAATTTTTCCAGTCGAATGAATCCTTTTCCATTCGAGTGGGAAACTGTTGAGAAAATATCCGTCTCCACACATTCACGTACAGTGCTAAGGGCGGTAGTACAGACGACTACTAGCTTACGTAAGAAACTAAGAGAGTAAAAAATAAATAGCAAAGAAAATCATCCGTCTAGAACACGCAATCCCGGAAGTAATCCGACAGGCGACGTAAAGTCAAATATTGTTATGAATTTAATCCGGAACTGAGGAAACGAGTAAAGAGGAAGCAAAAATCAGTAATAACAGTACCAGTGGGTGGCTT
The DNA here is from genome assembly GCA_000473375.1 of Anopheles culicifacies. Lineage (NCBI taxonomy): Eukaryota > Metazoa > Arthropoda > Insecta > Diptera > Culicidae > Anopheles > Anopheles culicifacies. The sequence continues at coordinate 2,193 of AXCM01003954.1, read as the reverse complement.
CGCCCCAGTGTGCTGTTATTATTCTTAAAGTGTCTTAGCATTACTTGGTTCTGGGCAGGAGCAAATAAACCAACGGACCGAAAGAATTAGCCTGCGGGAGAGTGTGTGTGAGAGAGAGAGAATGGAAATAAGAACAGAGAAACGCAAAGAAAGTGAGTAAATGTTAAAACAATACCATCAGACGGATAATGTTGAGCGATGATGATGCTATCCCAAATTGACCTTGAATGTTAAGGGGATGAAATAAGAGCAAAGCATAAGTAAAAGGAACGGAAAAAATAATGCGAAACAGAAGATGCCTTATTAAAGGGAAAAAATAAAAGCAAACGTGTAAAAGAAAAACCGCTCATTGCGAGCTGCGTGAAAGCAATCGTGAAATTGAGACGGGAAAGAGCTAACTTTGAAAGCATTATCAGCGTTATCCTGTTTCGCATTGAAGAATTTGCCCCTCGCCAGGGTGGCAGAATCATGAGCAGAAAGCTTACAATGAAGTAAACGGTCCTTTTTTCCATCGCTGCTGCTGTGGAAGAATTATACATTCGTTTCCTTCTTCCCTTCAGCTCAACGTGTGTGTCGCAGTGATGTAAATGTGCCAAACGTGACCACTTTGGGTGTGTTCGAGGGAAAAGAAAAACGAACATATGATGAAACTCAAGGGCAGAAAAGACAAAAACGATTGTATTTGTTATGAGTTTAAGCTACTTTTTGCATGCATCGGGATAAAGTACTCTCAGAGCATACTCGCATTGGAAGTACGTACGTAGTAGGAACCGTTATTGTTATTGTTGTGACATACTTCTGAAGGGTTGTTAATTTTTTCTATGTGCTTTCTATTGATCACTTGATACGATTGGTTTACTACCGAGAGTGGCGATTTAATTCCATTAGCTTGGATTTTGGCTGGAGAAGCATTGACGCTAAATTGTTGATTAAATTTATTGAACTGTCCTTTGAGGCAACCATCGATCAGTTGCTTTTGGATATGGCTTTTAACTCATATATTGTTAGTCATTTGTGTGCCTAACGTTAGGCTTTATTTTAATGTATTTAACATGGAAATATTAATTTTTAAATGCACTCGTTTGATTTATGTATTTATGATTGAGTATGACATTCATTTTAGAAAACAAATAATCCGTGCTCAAGAGTTGTAACCTTAGGTAATTTATCATTCTGCTGTTTGTGATAAATTGAATCACTTCAACATGGACCAACTAACACGTAAGCATTAGCAGAACGAAACCAAAACATAATATAAAACGTGTATGTCTGTTTCTGACAACCTTTCATCCTCATTATGACGTGGTTCATTAAAATTTTACAGCATAATTACACAGATTTAACAAATTCCTATGATACGGGTGTAAAATATAACATTAAAAAAAAGAAAACCTGCACTGCTCGCAAAAGCAAATCACTTGAATTATTTTCAATTCGTACTTCCATCAATCCACATGTTGTCAAAAACAAATTTGGATTCGTTTGATCGTAAGTTAAAAACTCAAAATTAATTACACATCGCACAGTGCGTCCATCCAAACAATATCAAAGCGAATATAAATCACTGCTTACCTACCCTAATTGGGATTTAACTCAATTGTAAGGTAGGATTTTTGGAGTTACTTTAGAATTCTTAATCACAATTATGCAAGTTGCTTGAATAATTTAAGTGAAGTTTGTATACAAATTATTGGTTCAAATAGTCATAAGAAAAGTATTTTCGTTGTTATTAAAAGTGCTTATGAAGTTTTATTTCTGCTCAAAAAACAATTTCAAACAAATAAAAGTATTTGAACGTTTTTTGGATTAACTTTTCAAAAGTGGCTCATCTGAACAATAATTTTGCTTAATCCATTGCCTCTGATTATTTTAAAATGATAATGCACTTCCCATAGATTCATTTTCAACCATTTTGAAACAATCTATCGACGAAAACAAATTAAAACACTGTTTTAGTATCATCTGGTACACAATTGCTACTCTTACTTTATGTCCAATCGATGGAAACTCTTCAAGAACAAACCCACACAAAGTGGTCATGATTTAGGCATGATAAACCACACAGCCCTGAGAGTGAGTGAGAGAGAGAGAGAGAGAGAGAGAGCGAAGCATTCAAAAATAAACATGGACATATAGGACAAAAACTTAACAAAAAAACATACATACACAACCATACACACGTAGAAGGCTAGC
>KI423583.1:16320-28115 GCA_000473375.1 Anopheles culicifacies | reverse complement strand
GTAGTAGGGAAAGTTGTCAGTTTAATTTGGCAGTTTAAGTGCTGTTTTGGAAAGTGTTTCCAAATGGTAGCGGGAGTTGCGTGTTTGGCACCGCTTCATACTAGTGTGTGTGTGTGTGTGGGTATGGAAATGCAGTTTACGCTAAGTGTACGTGGTTGTTATTCAATTTCTCCCAACCACATAAAATAGCAGTACGTTGCAGGCTCAGCGATGATGAGATAAAAACACATTCCGGGAGTAGATTGCCGTATTGGAAGTGCAGCGGAATTCGGTCGAAAACAACTTCACACACGAAAGCTTAGAAGTTTTGTTATAGAAGGAAGTTTGATTTTGTATACGGTATCTATTTGTAGGATGTTTCGATGAAATTCTTCGTATTTATTGCTCTTCATTTAGACACTCTTGAGTAGTTTAAGGTTTTTCTGAAGTTTGGAGTATCAGAAGATGAGAAAATGCAGATCGATAAAAGCCTTCGGTGGTGTGTATTGCAGTTCAAAGAACTTGTTTTGTCAAATTTGGTACACAATAGTTTAGGATGATGGTAAGAGCGTCTGTCTCACATAGCAGATCCTTTCATAAATTACATCCGCATCGTTATTGAGGGTTAATACAAGTAAAACATGTTAGAAATGATAGGCCCAAGACCTCTGGAGGTTGCAATACCATAGGAGAAGAGGGATAAGTAAATTAACTATATCCATTCCTCATAACGTCTAAAGATCTTACTTTGAACTGTACTGTCTTTTCTTGAACAAATGTCAGAAAATTTAAGTAAAAGAAGAATTCAATTGCTAACCGGTAGCGGAGTGAACGGGAAGTGGAAGCAGCGATTGCTGAAGGACTTTTTAAGGAGTTCGTAAAGTCAGGTCAATCCATTTTGGTTTTCAGATCTTCGTATATTAATGTTCAAACTACCGTTAATGTTAAGGATCTCTAAGGATCTAAAGGGTCTCTAGGGTCTAAGGTTCTTCTTCTTTTCTTCGATGGTTCTACAACTTCGAGAGGTCGTAGCCTGCAATTTCTGGCTTTTGTGACTTGAAGGTACCCTCAACAAGATAGTCAGTCCAGCGCCCGAATGGGATTCGAACCTCGGTCCTGTCTGTTCGAAGACCGCCGCCGCTATCTCCTCGGCCACCAAACCGTTCCAAGGGTTTTCAAAATACTAAATGTTCTTTTTTTAGTAACCTCTGGCAATTCTTCTCTTCTTCCCAAAGCTCTTTGACTGTTGAGTAAGCATTGTAGAGACCTAATTTTATTTTCAACGGGATCCAGAAGATGGAAAATAATTCACATCCTGGAAAATTCTACATCTTCCTGAACCTCGATTTCAAGAAACTAATATCTGAGTGTAGATGATCATAAGCATTCCCATTAGATGATAAATGTTTAAGAGTACAATTTTTACATTACTGGTACCAATTCGTATGCTAACCTCATAAAAGAGATACCTCTTTGCAAAACAGAGGTCATTAAATGAGTATCATAAATGGCTTTATAATAGCTCGTTATGTCATATCTATGGTAATTGTTTTGTTGTGTTGTTTTAGAGTTGCTTTGACATTTTTAATTTACCATTTAAAAACATCTTATCATCATTATCGTTGTCCTATCGCTTGATAACAAGTGCAGTTTCTATTAACAATCAGCTCGATAAATACACAAGTCTAGATATACATTCACTCAATCACATCAAACGGCTTACTGCAGGTCTCTCTTCTGCCTCATTCTTAGATTAATGTTGTAGTACTAAATGAACACAAAGTCTCTTGGAACTATAGCAACATCTTCAGAATAAAATGTTCTAATAGCACAATAGCTTGTTTGGTCTCACAAGTGCTCCTGTTTGCAGAACGATCTAAGCTGTTGATATGAAATAAACGATACACACAAAAGCATGAACAATAAAAGAATTGTAAATGCAAAGCTGAAAACAAGATCATGATGCATTCCACCATTAGATCTTGGCCAATGGCTGAGATGAAGTGGCACATTCCCGGATATCCCGACGAAATATTCACACTACCGATGGTAACATCGCGCTGGTAACAGAAATAGGTCACTGTATGGCTTGCTCTCCTCATTCCCAGCTGGTACACAATACACTTCCCCCTTCACCCATTACCTGAGGACATCAGTGAGCAGAAACATAAACACCAGCAGCGCGACCTGACTGTACGTGCCGATCGGGTAGACGTCACGGTTCAGCTGCTCCGGTTCTATGTCCCGCCATTCGCCCGAAAGGAACTCGGTGACGAATGGTTCGGAAACGCGCAGCTCGCGGAAGAACCCGAAGACGCACAGCAGCAGTGACACCCGCAGCCATGGTTGCATCGTCCGTCGGTGCAGCTGGCACTGGGTGGCCGTTTACCCGTTTGTGATAAATTCCGCGTTCACCGCCGTATAGCTTCAACTGATGTGCACTGGTACGGGGCTAACCTTCACGGCGACCGCACGGTTTTGTGCATGTGGTTCGGTTTCGTTCGCGCGTACGATATTGCTACTCGGCAGCGAGATTTGTTACCGCGTGGCAAAATAAATGGCACGTGCACATGGCCGGCTTCTCGGCGAGATGGGAAAGTTCTTTTCCGCAACAAACGCAACACACATACACGCTCCGCAGGCTACATTCCATCTGCGACGGACGGTTTGTGACTGAACCATGGGTTTACGCGGGTTCTTTAACGCCAGTGCCTTGTCTTATCTGTTAAAATGCTTGGATTTCAAAGTGGCATTGGTGGTGGAGTTACACGCAGCAGTAGGCAAGGGGCTATGCCGTTGTCGGTTGCATTTGAAGGTGTTTGAAACAGTATTTGATGACGGTGGATTTATTTCACCTCGCGCATAAACCCCAAAACAAATGCCCCACTCTAGGCTGGGCTTGCTAATTGAGAATCGTGCCTAGTGAGTCAAGGGTGGTGTTATCTTGAGAAATGATATGTGCCGTTTCTTTCCCTTCCATTATCGTGATTGCTTCGAGTGGGGGGGGGTACGTAGAGGTCGATCTTTCCCACGATAAAAAACCTTCATGCAGATCACCTGCACGCGTGATGGAACGAATGAGCTGTTGTGCGATGTGCAGAAGGTCCTCTATTCCCTCACAGATTCGTTGAATGGTTGAGTAAATGTAATGATTTATAAATATTACAAATAATGTCTTCAGGTCCAGCAGCAACCAATCAAAGCACTGTGTAATCTGAGAGTCAAACACTGTATAATTATGGTACAAATCGCTAAGCCAACCGTTTCGATAATGAGAGCTGTGGTTTAATCTAAATGAGCATTCACGTCGGCGTGCTGATAAAGAACTGCATTGGGTGATATAATCGCATGTACAGGAAGATAAGACTGTTTCATTTCCTGCAAGGTGATAGCAACAGGATCAATTCGGTAAGAGCTCGTCACGTGTCAATTGATGATATTGTTGACAAAACAAGACTAATGTCTTTAGCTGAGCAGAACCGCGATAAGGTGCTCTTTCACGGGTTGGAAAAAGAAGTCTCTTTTAGTAAATGTAAATTGTATCCTAAATTTAAGTTAAGCTTTTAAGTGTGAGCATTGTATTAGAGGTTGTAAAATGTAAATTAATAAAACAAATACTACTTATTATTCATCTAGAATATATTTGTTTTTTTGTGTGACTTCAATTTATTTTAAAATAAAAAAATATCATACAAGCAGAGCTGCTGTGTAGAGTTCATTCTGAAAGCTCTTGCACGCACTGTAGTTCATGCGTTCGGATGAATGAGCAAGCTTTCGAGAAATTCACCACTCCGAAGCTGCATGCAACACAACTTGGGTCGCGTGGTATGTTGTATGCTTGTTGATGGTATGTTGCATGCAACATGTGGTGAGTTTCATTGAAGGCTTGATTTTCAGCATTGTTGTAGTTAAATTGTATGTTTTATTTATTTTTTTGTATTATAAATCTGGATCAAATATGTTTTTTATAAACTTTTTTGTTTTGTGAGAAGTCCCCTCTTTTAATGGTATTGTTGCAAAAAATCGTTAACATGCCATTTCCCAACAAATCCTTGCCAATATGTTGCAATGCGATTGGTTTAATTATCAGCGCAGCTCACAGGCTCAGATGTCACCACATTAAATCGATCCCTCGGCCTCAGACACAACCTGGCAGGGAGCCGATTAACGAATTGTTCCATTCCTGCTGGTTGACTCCTCGCGCACAGTAATCGGCTAATGACTCGGCAGCAAATTAAGAGAAAAAAAGCCCCCGAACACACAAATTGATGGCGTCTACCAGCATGGTTGTGGCCAGACAAACAAAAAATAAATTGTTCATACACTGCAATCCAGTCGGGCGGGACCGGGGGTGCGCTGGGTCGGTTCGTTCGATTTATGAATTTTAATTAATCACTTGGCAAACTCACTGAGCTCGGGCTGGCTCTTAATCCAAGCGATGATTAGTGATCGTACCGTGCGGGAGACAGGATGAATGGAAGATACATAAATACACACAAGCTCCGCGATCCCCCCGAAAACTGGTTCCAAGCGAGTTTCGAGTCGTAGGAATTGCTACCCTTATGCTGGCGGCGCGGGAGATGCTGCTCGCAAAATGATAAATTCGTACGATTGGTGTGCGCGTGTCCGCCATGGATGGTGCGCGTCGGCTGGCTTATGAATTTATGCGCGAACTTTGCCGTGGGACATTGATGGACAGGATCGAGCGTGAACGAACGATGTCGCTCAAACGGGCAGGCCATTGAGGAAGCGGTATGGTAAATTGATTTTAATTTACCACATCACTTAACTGGATTGCATGCAAATTGTTCGACTGACCTGATCGTGAGTGGGAAAGGGTTTGGCCAGCACGGGGGAACGAATGGAAAGATCGTATGGGTTTTTATTTTACTTTCTAATTACGGTGTGTGCGTGTGTGTTTGTATAAGCTTCCCACGCGATAACGGCTTCGTTGACGTTCGATCGTACCTATTAACATGTCAAACGGATAAATGATAAGATCATGTGTCATAATTTAGCAGTGACATGTTCAAATGACGGCCTTCTGTCTGCTACTGGACATACTGGAAGCTCGGTGCGTCAAACTTGCCCGACGGCAAACTTGCTCAGACAAGGTCGTGCTAAGCTTATGTAAACAAGCGAATGATAAGTTTTGCATGTTACCGTGAAAGCTAGCCTTTGAATCATTTGCATGGGTTTTTGCAGCGGTTGATTGGATATGAAGAAAGGGTGACTGTTTCAGATAGTACAATTAGTTCTATTTCTGTTTTTATTAAATTTTTTGTGTAAGAATCTAATTTAATAACACAAGAAGATATTCCTATCTAATTTATTTATCTCTTATTGTTTTCGTTACAGCCAAACACACTCTGCATAATATCTGACTACGCACCAATCACTTTGTGGCCGTAAACACTAAATCCTGGCAACAATGGGCAACGAACCCTTCGATATATTTAAGCCTCTGTTTTATTCAATATAATTTAGTCCTGGATGCGAACAACTTCATGATGGTGCCGTCGTGTGACAGTAGAGCCTGTAAGAAACAGGTTACCTAAGAACAGTAGAACGAATAGTTACGGAAGCTTACCATTAGTGCCGTTAAGTGACACAGCCAGATGAGAAGCACCGGGATGGAGGACTCGTTCGAGAACGAACCCATTCCGTCCGACCAGGATGGACAGCCGACACACTTTAACGGTAGCAGCGCAAAGAACGTATCGTTGCGCATCCTTTCCATGCCTTCGTCACCACTACCACCGGTTGCGGGTGTCATTCCTTCCTCCCCGTCAGCCATCTCACTGTCGTCGGCTGGCACGAGAGACACCCGCCACCGGTCGTCCAAGGATCGTGTATCGCGAAAGTCCCGCGTGAGCACCATCAGCCCATCACTCGCGGTGGACACTTTCCCATCCACGGTGGCCACCATCGCCGAAGGACTGCAGGATGACGGTAGCTCACCGGCGGCAGTAACCGGTCTTGCGCCGTGCAGTAACACCACGGTCGTGAAGAAATCGAAGGTGGACTTTGTGCGGTTCGATTCAACCGAGATACACTACACTGAAAATGAGGAGGTGCGCAAGAAGATATCCGACGAGATCAAGAGGTAAGTGGTGTGTCGAAAGTGGTGTTTGTACCATTTCTTGAACAAAACAATATTTACTTTGTAGCGTGCAAATCTTGAACGCACTTGAACGAAACGGTCGTCTCCCATCCACACGCTTAATGATGATCGTTTTGTGCGGGGAATCGTGAGCAAATTCGGATCGTTGGCCATCAAACAGCCAATGTGGCACTAATTATGAGCATAATGATAATAAGTGTGCAATGCTGCACGAGTTCCAGCCAGTTCGGGTGACACAGCAGGTGGCAAGCGGACGAGATGGAATGTTTGCGAAAAGGGCGCGAGAGGGATATAGTTAATTTGTTCAGCAAACAGCCGATTTTCTCGAGTGGTCGAGATTTGTTTTGGAAGAATTTAAACGACACATCACGCGACTGGAATGTTGTTTGACGCGAGTTAAATGGTAAAGTGTCCGTAACGGTTCGGGAAATACCCAACGCACATTGGGAAGTGACTGTGGAGATGTGGTATTTGCGAACAGTAATTTAATTCATTGTAGTTGTGGTAATTTCGAGGACAATTACGTTTGATAACTATTTGCATTAAGGCATCAATTGTTTGTAAGTCCTTTTAAAATGGTTTGATAATTACCTGAGGATTGATAGAATCGCAAATTTGAGACGCCGTATCATCAGCCAGAATAACATTTAGGTTCACATTTATTTTTTATTGATTTAATTGCCTAGCTTTGAAACACGATGTGTTATCGAAGTAAAACATCATACCAATGCCAATAAAAATCTCGCTCTTTCCGCTTCTCTGATCGTCTTAGAGTGAATCATTCAAATATTTTCGATTACAGCAGGAAGTATTTCCGACCAAGAAGTCAATTGGTTTTGATAGTCATTCCCGCACATCGTATTGAGTTTCCGATAAGAACTGATGAAACTGATTTATTAGTTTTGCGTCTTACACATTTAAACTCACCATATGTTTCAGATAAAACAGTTTTGCTTCTTGTGCAGTAAATGGAAAAAACCGCACTTAAGAAACAATTTCCAAAACACGACATACAAATTGTGTCAATATTATGTAAAACGACCATCGGAAGAATAAAAACATCCTCCGCTAACGTTTGGAAAATTTGCTTCGTACGAACACATGTTTTTCCACCGCACCGTGACGTGAAAATGCAGGGAAAGTAAAAGCCGAAAGCCGAAATGCTCGCTTTGCGACAAAAATACCGTTCCAAATTTAGTTTCTGTATGACCCCCGTGTATTTTTACCCGCCGTTACAGTGCATGCCCGTGTTTTGCATGCGGGACCCTTGGTGGATGGTTTGAAGTTGCGTACCGATCGGTTTTGTTGCCGGTCGTTCCAAAACAAACCATGAACTTATAGGCCTACGGTACACACGGTGTGCGGTTGAATAGATTGTACGTGTGAGAGAGAGAATGCGGGGGAGTGAGAGAAGAAAAATAAACAAACATAAATGCATTTTTGCTCGCCGAAGAAAGTGATGAAGTTCCAAGTTTAGCGTGTGACCTTTGGCGCACCCATTGGGACGTAGGTGGTAGGTGGTAAGATTCCCTATTTCGGTGTCGGGCCCTTTTGGAAAAGCGGACAATTCCCGTAAGCCGCAAGCACAAAACAAAAAACTGCACCCATAAAACATTCCACAAAATTACGAACGGGACTGGGTTTGGGTGGTGAAAAGTCAACCGGTGGTACGCTTCTTGGTTGGGATGTTAAATATTTTCCCAAGCTTCAGCAGCAAGTCAAACACATGCATCGAGTGCTGCACGCCGGTACGGTGCTGGTCAGGTGGTTTGAAACGTTCGCGGGATATGAATGACGTCACTCGGGAAAACATTCTGCTCGTGCACATGTGGTCAGTTCGATTTTTCCGAAAGAGGTACTGTGTGCGAATGTGTGCATGAGTGTATTGTCCTGCCGGTGCCTCCGGTAGCACATGGTTCGATTTAAAAATAACGCCGGGGAAATGCCGGTTACCATAAAGAATAACACGATACCGTGAAATAGTGTGGGAACGGCGTGTTGAGGTTGAGACCGAAAGAAAATAGACGCACGGTGGGGCGAATGGTTTCGGAACGAGGAAAATCATACGGTGGCACTGTAAACCCGTCGGGAATAAGTGCATTCGCGGGAGGGGAATCCGAAAAACCCGATCGACCAACGCGATGCAAGCGCTGGAGCACGAAGACAAAACGATCTTTAACAAGGTACATGCGAGAGATAGAGAGAGAGAGTGCATGAGAACTCTCGCACGTCGACATGGTGAATGAACTCACCGTCGGGTGAGAAGATGCAGATGCATGTTTATGAACTGTGAAGTCATGGTTTGTAGTTTGCCTTTGTTTTATGGAAACTCAGAAAGAAATGCAGCTGAGGAAAGATTGTTACTTAACAAATTTAAATTATGAAAAATAATACGCGCAAAAAGTTAATTAGAGGATCAATGTTCAAGAGTGCTTAAAGAAACAAAAATAAACATTAAAACTATATTTAGAATTTTAGTGAAAAGCTCAGCAATTTGGAAATATTCTTAGTAATTCTTTACTCTCATTGCTCTGGAATTTTAAAAGTGAGAGAAACCCCTATCCGCTGACTTCCGTCAAACAGCATCTGGAAATAAGCGGAGTAACCCTGCATTCAGCGTTCATTCCACCGACTCGTAGTGAGACGTGAGAAAGTAAGTGCAAACACCCAGCATCCTAGGATCACTTTCGTTTCTCGATTCAGTTCGGACGGTGGTGCGTTAAGTTTAGTCTTGGCGTCTGCAGGTGGGAAAGCTCGATTCTTGCACTGGAAGCATAGAATGTTTCAACATTTTTGAAGGTAAAGTATTGTAAATATTCTTCCTTACAAATTAATGCTCTGCTTAGTTAGTGTGGAGGGCTGTTTTTTTTAAAGCAAAACGTATGTTTTGCATTCAAAATATGTTTTGTATTGCTATTTTCATACACTTTTGATAACTTCAGTTGTAGTTTTGTTAAACAAAAGTATACAAAAATGTGATAGTAAGCTTAAGCAACTTACTCTGCCTGGTCAACTAGTAAACTTAATACATATTATTTTAATATTGTGTAGGTTAATATAAATGGTTTGCATCATTTAGAATAATTCGTTAAAATATACTATTTAGTCACCTCACTCTCCTTTGTGGAACAAACTCGGAATATGAACGCATAATTTGTTTTGCAGAAACTAACTAAATCAATAAAACATATACAATTATTGTAGGTTTTCGATTTCTTGATCATCAACTAGGTAATTTGAAGGTAAATTCTACCATTCTAATGTTGTGATGGAAGTATTTACTAGTCATGTAAGAGCTTTTGTGCAACTTCTAAACATGTCGATTTTAAGAAATGTTTACTTAACGTTCAAAGACCTGCTTCCCAAAACGCTAAGTAAAAACTCACCTGAAACAAAAAGAAAGCGAACGAAAACAAAGCCATATCGTGGTGCGTACCAGTTCATCCAGGTAAAAAGCGGTTCGGTTCGGATGAACAGCCCCGGTGGGCCGCATGCGCCCACCGCGTACAGGTCTCGCGTAGGGCCGGCACTCATCGATGGTTCATTTCAAAATTTCCTCTCAAAGCGTGCGGATGTGGCCGTCCGTGTTCGCGTCGCGGTGTTATTAGGATCGATTCCTAGTGTCGAACCCGCGCGCTAGAAGTGCAACCGCTACATGTAGCTGCGTGTCCGTGCATTGCATTGTGATGCATCCTAGTGCATCCTGTACGCTGCGCAAGGATCTAGTGGGCGCCTGCTTTTGGCGCGAACCGTGATTTGTTCGATTGGTTTCGTTGTTCTCTACTGCGAACCGGCCGTCCGTTATCTTTCTGTGTGTGTGTGCTTCGAGTGTAGACGTGTGTGCGTGTGTATGTGAGTGTATGTATGCTAGTGGGTAGTTTGTGTATGTGCCCCGTATGTATCCACCGCAGTGTGAAGTGCTTGCTGTGTGTGTGCGAGTGAGTGTGTTTATGGTGCACAATTGTTTTGTGTCGGTGGTTGTGGATGTGTGATTTAAGAGGTCCTTAAAGAAAAGGCTGCCACGAAGAGTAATTAAGCTTAGAAAAAGGCCACCAGAAGCTGAGTGTGTTGTTGAAACGGCAAAGGCAAAAGGGGAATGAAAATATTCGGCCAAAGTTCCATACCTACTGTCATTGCTATTACTTCTGCTACTACTACTACCACCACTACTACTGCTAGAGCTGTTGCTGCTGCTACTACCGCTATTGTTGCCGATACTATCACTACGATCATTGCCACTTTCGCCGCTACTAATCGTAGCCGAGCTGACGCGATCGTTCCGTACCATCCTTCATCGCACCCCGTTGGTCCAGCGTTCGGGTGGGTGCCGGTGTGCGTGTGCTTGCGTGCGTATGTGTGCCGAAGGATTCTGGTGCACCGGAAGGGAGCCGTTCGTTCGCTAGGCAACGCACCGCACCTGATCGTGTAGCTGGTTCGTGTGTCACCGTTTGTGATCGCCTCGCTGCAAATCAATCCCTCGCACAGAGCGAAAGAAAACGTAAGTGAACTGTACTTGTGCGAGTGCGTGCAAATGCGCTACAGTGTTAGTGTGCTGTGGGTGTGGGTGCAAGAGTGTGTCAGCGTAGTTATTTATTATTTTTGCGCGTGACAAATGAATCATGTGTACGGTGGGGATGACCCACTACAAGCTGTCGTACATGCTTTTGTTGTTGTGCGCACTCGAGATGTCTCATACGGCAGACGCAATGCATAACAAAAAAATACAATGATCTTGCATAATGCATTATAAGACACGTTGCAGCAATGGCAAAATAAAATGACGAACGATAATGGCGATTTAGCGATGGTGCTGAAGAATCGAAGACCACTGAACCGAAGTTTGAACAACAGCGCCCTTAGAGAGAGAACATGAACAATGCAGGATGTGTATGAAGCAAAGAAGCATATACACCTCATTCGTATCCAGTTCGGTTACAGTTGTTGCACTTGATCAACACTCGATCGACAGCGGGAGTTTCTTCTCCCCCTTTTGAGGTTACACCACACTAACCTTCAACTTCAAACCAACTAATTTCGTTTGACCGCATGCCGAACGAGGTTGGTGCCGTGTTTGTTAGCTCAGGTGGCGATGAATTGCGATCGGGTTCGTTAGCGGGTAGCTCGCATTTCGCTCGAAGGGAATTATTATCAACACACAATACACGCGTGTGTTGCTTTAGTTTCATTTTTCACGAACCACTTTACAGAGCACCACACGGAATGTGCAAAGAAATGGTAACGCAGCAGAATGTGCTGCTATCGGACTACAAGCGCCCTCTGACGAATGAGAGTTGGTGAACGGAAGTAAAAAAAAAAATGAGGGAATCATTTTATAAACATAAGCACAAAGAACCCGAGTCGTGCGGCGGAGGGGTTGTTGCGCTCCTCATTCTTAGGTTGGAAGGGTTAAGCATTTTTATGCAACCAGCTGAAACCAGCCCGCGTGCAAGACGCGTACCAGACGCGAACGGAAAGAAATGAAAAGTGTTACTGTCTGCTGCACCAGACAATGCACGTTAAGTACGGGGGCCTTACAAGCTGACCTACATGTGTCTGTGTGTGTGTGTGTGTGTGGGGAGGAAGGCGGAAGGTTGAAGTTTGAGTGAAAAGTGCATGCAAAATGCAGTTCCACACGCAGTGCACAATCGCTTGCGTTGCGACTGATTAAAAGCGTAAAGAAATGAGGGGGGTT
>AXCM01003950.1:0-23129 GCA_000473375.1 Anopheles culicifacies | reverse complement strand
ACGTGATTTCTCAAACGCTTTTAATGATTTTAGCATCACGGAACTGTATATTTCTCAGTTAGAACCTGATCTTTGTATTGGGAGGAGAGATGCAGCGTGTTGAATAACCAACACAAAATAGGAAAACGTTTACATCAGTCACGGATTTTCTGCCTCGAAGGGAAACGTGCTCGTGTCAAACGATTTTAGAGAATGACAGACCATGGTAGAACGAATGAAGCATGCACTATTTTGCATTCCTATAACTTGTTGTCTTCCGGTGACTATCTACTATAAATTAGATTGTTAAATAAATTTCTTTTATCTTGTCTTGGGGACCACATTCCGACTGCCTCGACATTCAAACCTCCACACACGCTCTCCTCGATCATCCATCCTGTCTAGCGGACCAATTGAAACAATTGAAGCTATTCCGAACAAGTCGAAACATACAGTGCGCGCATTAGAGTTTGGAAACTAAATGAATCTTTTCCTGCGACTGGTTGCAAATTATGCAAACACTTCACACTCGGGGAGGCCCCCCTCTCGATGTGTATTCATCACATTTCGCACACAGGCGGGCTCGTTTATGCAGCATTCGCATTGCCGTCAGTTGCATTACTACGATAGATAAAACAAGCACTAAAAATTGCGCGCGCTGTGTTGCAAAGCAAAGCCAGGAACATTCAAATGTCAAGGCTGTAGAATATTCACCAACAATTGCAAAGGCAGCCACAGGAGCAGCAGCAGAGCAGCTTCCCTCAGATGTTTGGGGGCAATTGATTGCTCAATTAGAAGGGAAGTGGAATTGCTTCTTGTTCATTTCCGACACGGCAATGAGGAATGCAACGGTGCTCTTACTAAAGCTTCTAGAATCTTCCCCATTCTACTAAATCAGCAAATGCTTGACTGTCCGGAATATGTTAGATAAGTCGGGAAGCATATAATGGGGAGGGGAAGACAAAAAAAATACATAAAATATATGTCACTTACCACGAGAATAGCCACACCCAGAGCAGCGGGAAGAAATCGTCTCCGAGAATGATCCGAAGACGTTGAGCAATTTATAAATATATTCTTCTGGCTTCAAGAGCGCAACCCCCATAACAGATGACAGTCGCGCTTGGTTGAGCTATTCCTGATTGACGATCGTACGATCTCCTATTCTAGTTCGTCCTACTGTTATAGCTTGTGAGATAATAAATTTCTCCCCCACTGTCAAATGATGTTACATAACGTACAAGATAAAAGAAGGCTTTTTTTTATTTTTGGTACTTGTACTAAGAGTTTTTAAAATCAACTTTGATCTTGTTTTTAAGCAAATGCACGTTGTTCGTGAATTGCTCCATCGCTCGATTGCTTGGCAGATTATGGCCCTCTGTATGACGTTCAAAGCGCAACATTATGTGCTTAAGATATTCCTCTGGAATGCATAAATATCACAATGCATCCGACAGATGGTGGCATAACTAAATCATACGCACAGAGATGGTTTTTATATGCGGAAAAGGCAAAATAAAAAACACTAACAGGAAATGACTATTTACAACTGCACATTGGATGCTTCACTGCTCAAATGGGCCACATACAGAGACATACACACACATTTTCTCTTCCTATTGCATGCCACACACATACAGGCCGTGGAACCATTGGAATGTCAATCATATGACTGACTGCAGAGAGCTAGCTTTTCCAAAATCAGCAGAATGTGAACGAGATGTCAACGGGGAAAATACATTCCCTCAGTTGTTCTTCCCCCCGTCGCATTTGAGTCATCACCAACGGAACGATCGGAATGTGCTCCCCGACTCTGACCGGTATTATGTGTTCTAATGCACACACACACACGTACAGTTGGTACGTGTAAAGTTACACAATATGATGGCTTCAGGGAGGTCACACACCCATGATCCAATTGTCCAAGTTGAATTAAAAAGAAAACCTAGTAGATAATGTTACTAACAACCTCCCTCTCACGCGTTTGTCGTTCGATAATAGTTTGCTGGAATGCATTTACATTCAAACACACGCGAAATGTCCCCCTTTTTTCTTAGTGACTTATCTAAATTATTTACACAAACGTAGAAAATCTGCTGGTTATAATTAGTACACGCATTAGTGTATTCCCTTTTGCGGGTTATTACACTCACATACTTTTTATCTTCAGGCAAATAACTCGTTATTAACCACATTCAATAGTTAAATATTGTTCTATTGAAGAAGATGGAAAACATTTGTACGTTTGTTTGTTGCACAAGCAACCGAGCATTCCCCAGAAGTTACGCGCCGGGAAGCTGGTGTGTATTGCAACATCGGAGCACAATTTGCACTGCCTCTCGCTTGCTTTAGGAGATAATTATGCGAGAAATTCAGAGATGACTTCTGAATGTCCCCTATCCGACTTCTCCGACGATTGCATCATCAACAGACGTGGGTTTAGTAGCGACATGCTAAACAAAATGGGCAATTATTCGTTAGTGCAAACCACACTCATCATGCAAACAGTAAGTTCTGGATTGGGGAATTTCATACACACACTTAGGGGAGCACACACCAGTACAGACAGACGACTGCTGCTAAACAAACTGTGCATTACCCATATGTATATTAACGAAACATTTTGGAATGCTTTCGCTAACGTTAAGCATTATAAGGCGACCATTTGCTCTTGGAGAGTTATTCGGAAGGCTGCGGTAATATAATCCCTGCTAGTCTTCTATCTGAATCTCCGAAGATTTAAAAATCCACACACACGGGAGGAGTAACTTCTTGCTTTTCGGAAGGAACTGTTAAAAGGGAGTCATGGCATAGCATTTGAAAATGTTAGCATGCACACAAATTAAGTTACATAACAAAAAATCGAAAATGTTTTGCATAAATAATTTAAACCTCACTAGAGGGTGTCGTTGCTGCTTTGAGGAAATTTAATACCCGATAGAATAATTTTAGTACGCAACAACAATAAAATCTCCGAACGTTGATTAGTAAGTCGAAAACGGTGCATAAATTATAAACCACAATTCGGTGGATAACAAACCGCTGAATAATGAAATGCTGTACCGGAACATTCCTTCCCTACATACACAGAGCAGCGCCGCTAACCATTCAAGGTCTGCATGAAGTCAGTTGTTAGTTCTCACGGCAAACAACACCCTAAGCAACCGATTTATTTCAAGCACACATGAAAAACAAAAATAAAGCATTCGGACATCAGACACTGGCGCTAAATGATCCAATTTCCGACTGTTTCGAGCCTTCGTTTCGCAGCTGAGATTACACAGCTGAGTTGTGCGAGGGAGTGAAACACAGAAATATGAAACTTTTCCCGGGCAATGTCCTAGATTCGCGTTGCCGTTTGGATTACGTAAAACCAAATTGCTTCCTTAACGACTTCCTCCTCCTCCGTACATCCTTTCAATCATTCCTGCGCTTCTGGGTTCAGTTCTAGAGGATAAGCTTCCGTCCAAGCTTTCCTGCTTTTTATTTTACTGACTCTACACCTCTGTACACGAAGGTTTCATATCGATTTGTCCAAGTTGCGTAACAAGCGCAGGGAGCTTTCATTCCATTGGTGTTCCTTGCATAAATGATGTCCTTCCAGCAGTGTAGTAGAAGCACCATCCGCATATAACCTACATTTTGTATTTTTAATCTCTTTCGTATCCTTTCTTCTCTGACGTCTTTACAATTCCTCTTGCCATAATGGCACACACAGAAAAAAGCATACTAGCAGATGTATAAATAGTTACGCAACAACAATACACGCCTCCAGCACGACAAGCGCGCGTACAGGAAACGGAAGAAACGAAGCTATATTTGTGGTGTAATACAACCACCACAGAAGCCCTACTACAAGCAGAACTCTGCTATCCCCACACCATCGTATGCTTTCTTTGCTCGGGAAAACTGGTGACCTTGAACTCCAATTCGCAATCACCACTTTTCCCGTTCTACCCACGTTCCACCACCACCCACCATCGGGTGGGATGTTAGGTAATGGGGGGGCAAAAAAAAGATGGAGAATATGATGCTGCGCAACATTTTCCAGCGCGTGCGATGTCGTAACAGCTTTTCCCTCCTACGAGTGATACTTGGTACTACTGGATGCGCTCTGCGTGGTTGCTATGGGGACCGTGATGCACTTTTGTACACTTGCAATAGGGGAGGAGAGCATAGAAACGATCGATGAAATTGCAGTGTGTGCGAGTTCCCGGGATTTCTGTACGTCACCCCCACGTGACTCGAATGGAAAAATATCGGCTTTTCTTCATCCTTTTTTTTATATTTGACAGTTTCATTATTTAATGTTAAATAAGTAAAGAGATAAATAAGCAACATTACCTAATCGCAAATGAGCATCATAATATAGACGAGGTGCGTGACGGGTGCAGTAGTAATGTTTCCGGAGCTAATGTTCGTGTGCTGATGCATGTCCAACGCGTTGTTCCAGGCGAGTCAGGTTGCCTATTGTATGCAAAGTGCTTCTTCCGCCAAAGGAACTGAAAGCCTCTGCTCATCCGTTCCGGCAACCTTACAAGCGTCATCATCGTCTTATTTCTTCTCCTTCTTTTACCCTTCCTCCCGCACACCTAAAAAGTCTAATTTTCCCGCGATTCTTTCACTGGCCTTCGGGAGAAGAAAAGTCACGAAAGAAGTGTATCTTCTGCTATTTCACAATGGAACACGAATTTAAAGCCTGTATGTGTGGTGGTGTTGGGTGCGAATTAGCGGAAAGAAGACAGCCAAATATCTGCTAAAGGGGCGCGCAAAGAAAATGCGATACATTTATATTTTAGGGGGTTTTTGCAAAATTATTCCCACCAGACAACAAGCAGGAGGAACTTTCATTTCGCAACCGGAATAAAATTCGCAACCGGAAGCGGGTAATTGTCTGTCTTCTTGCCGTCCACTTCAAGCTAAATGGATTGCAAATAGGGCAGAGAGAGGCATAAGAATCCAAACTCGACGCCTTTCAATGTAGTTTTTGCTTTGTTTTTCTCCTTCTTCAACATGATCTTATATGGCCATCGGGTATTTTCTCTGTTCTCTGCTTCGTTCTGTCGATGGCGTGCTGTGTGAGAGCAGATATTTGTCTTCCATCATTCTTTTCTTGTTGCAAAATTTCGCTTTTTCCTTTCCTGTTTTACTGGAAAATCATACGATTGTATGACCGACCCTCAATGCTCAATACTCGGTATTTGTGCTTCTTTTTTTTGTTTGCAAAATTCATATCCACCCTCAACGGAATTGGGGCGGGAGCAATGAACTGACGGACGGTGACACCGATATTCAACGGTTTTTACATGGACGCCGTTTTGTTCTTGTTCCGAAACTGCATTTCGGCAGAACCTTTTTGCACGTCTCTTCGAATCAATTTCATCATCATCCACAAGGCACGAGAAACCCGTGGATATCACACCACCACCATTGCATGGCGTACACGAGAAAACCCAACAGTCGTAATGCCGTTTTACACCGCCAATTGACGTGTAGCGAACGATCGAGTCAAATTGACTTTAAATTGAACGGAATGAAGCTAAATAAACAGGTTTTATGAGTCAGAGGGACGCGGGCGCGCTATCATCATGGCATCGGAAACACCACCAACACACACCAGCAGCACCAGAAACAAAAACCACACAACCGCACATTTATCGCCACCGTACACACATACACACACTGGGGCAAGGGTTTTTTATGCAACTTTTTCTCTAAATTAAAAACGCCGGCCGGCGCCATGCACTAGGGGGGACTTGAAAGAAGTTACCCGATACTGGGTAATGGATGACACACACGAGTGGAGGTTGAGGTAGAGAACCAAACCAAAAATGACGCCGTTGACAATTTAGCACAAACACACACGCCCTCGCTCGAGAGACGTGCTTATGTAACTCTATATTTGCAAACGAATTGCTAACATCCTTCGTCGCTAATAGTTCACATCTCGGCACACATATTCGATAGATCAACTATGGAAAGATTCACTTGTCCTTTCAGTTCATATACATCTGTCAAATATTGGTAACACCCCGCACACTAAATTTGCCATCGGAAAATGTAATAATCAAATCCTACTACTTACGCTTTACCCAATCGGTACCAGCTCGAGACCAGCGAGCTAACTCGTTATGCACGTTGTTTGGAAGGGATGTGAACTTCATCTTGAACGATCACCATCCGGCAGGGGCGAACAAGTCAAGAGCAGCTTCGGGGAAGAATAGCCCCCAACCGTTCCGGAAAAGAACCTTCCCACAAGTCATTACAGCGGGTCGATGGTTCTATCCTTTCCCGGGGCACTCTTAACTCATCCACTTGCCGGAGGTTTTGACTTTCGACACTATGAACTTCACACAGCTTTGTTGGCTCTACACCACACACCACTGCGCTGTTAGCAAGTGGACCACAGCGGGAGCTCACCTTTTTCCAACCGCCGAACTCAACGAGATTTCAAACGAAATTGAACAAGTGCGTGATCGCGGTGAGATGATTTTATTGCCAGCCAGGGGTCGAACTTCGGGACTGCGCTTCGCGATCGTTCCCACTTCGGGTTTGCCATGTGCATCCGGTTGTTGGAGTGAGATAAAGCGAAAGTCCACCTGCCCCACCTTTCCTTCCCTTGCACGATACGTACGCGGCATGTGTCTCGCTCTTACACGCGATGGCAAACGTGCGTTTGGTTTCACGCGCGCGCTACTGCGCGTGGATACACGAACCGTCTTTTGTGTGCGGGTATCCCCATCGTATATCTTCCATTCCGTTCTGATGGCGTAAACGCAGGCGACCGCGATGTTAAGGCGCTTGTCGACGGTGACATGATTTTGAGGTGGGATTTTCTGATAAATAATGCTTATTATTCTCGTCAAAGTATAACTTTGAAAGAGAATTTGTACAAGAAATGGAACAATTGATTCCTCATTATTCAATCCAGAATTCGGGCTTTTGGTGTTGAACCTCATTTAAAAGACTCTAGCGTCTAAATAATTTGTTTAATATATCACAGATGAGTGAACAATTCGCTATCAGGCTGATTCTTCGTGATCTTTTCGATCACAAAAAAACTATAAAACTCTCGTAAAGTTACTGTAAGGTCCTACTAATCATTTCTATTCGTTCATGTCTGCACATGCCTGCCGTGTACTAGCTCCATAACACTAACAGTCCATTATAGATCCGTTCGCATTATACCCCCGGTTCGGTTTGTGTTATGCGACGAAATTCTTCGTTGTGTAAAGCATTTGTATGTCGCGTTGAATGCAATACGATACCCAGAAAAGGATACCGTTGGCTCGTTCTCGCAAATCAGATTGTTTCCTTCGAAGCATAAAACGTGCGACAGGGATAGAGGAGTTGCGTCAGTTGAATGTGTATGATGCGCTGAGTTTTGCTTCTGAAATCTTTTGTAAAACTGTTTATAGTTAGCCAAAAGCACGCTTTTTAGATCATATTAGCGAAGTAATGCTTCTGGAAGTCCACGGCGGACTGAACTATCGATAGTGAATCGTCTGTAACTCTTATCTACATCAATCTTCAACACAAAACGTGTGTACAATATAGATAACGTTTATGTAATGAAGATGTCTGTTATGTTATCTTGTTATTGAGTGTAGTTCCTTATTCTCTTTGATGATTTATTTGAAGTGTCTGCATCGCATGTCTAATGATTTTTGCAAATAACAGGTTTAGCGCTTCAGTAGAAGAACTCAAAATAAAAACACAGCTGTTTGAATCAGAAATGAAACACAAAGCCACACAGAACGCGCAGATCTGTTCTGTAACGAATAGCCTAGAACACAAACTACTGTCGCACTTTTCACCCACAGCATAAAAAGGGGGAATTTTTCAAAAAAAGGGGGGACAAACCCACAAGCCAAAAAATGCATCCTTTTCGTCCGAGTGCAACCATCTGGTCGCACGTTATGTAACCTTGAACTCGTACGAGTGGTGAATCATCGAGGGTGTGCTGCACGAATGCACTCCAACTCGGTCGGTCGGTATCTACTGGAAACAGGGGGCTCGTTTAAGGCCATTTCCCTGTCCTATCTATCATCGATCGATCCTGCTCCGTCACTCTGTAAAAGGGAAAATACTTGACGTCACAGCGTTACACACGTGATAACACTATCGAAAGCCGCGAACGTGCGCGTTCGGCGAACGGCAAGTAGTACACGGGAAGGGATTAGAGCGAGCAGCATTAGGGCAATTCATTTTATCGCACACTTTCCTCGTCCATGAATGGATTCCGTGACAGCGGGTAGTCGCACGAGAAGACATTAATTTAGATAATCGGTTGAGTTAATTGACAACCATCAGCAGCTCGTTCGAGGTTGGTTGTGGTTGCGTCTCATCCACCAAAGAGTGTCACCGTTATGATCGATCGAAGGTGAAAGCTCTTTTGAGGTTAGAAAAGAATAATTACAGTGTATAGTGTCAATGGTGACCGAAATTCTAGCTGACATATTGGTGACAGAAGGGAAGCAAGTTCTCGTACTCGTAGGAAGCGGTATGGAAGCTTAGCGAATTGCACAACGCATCCAACGTAGAGACACAACGTTAGAGACAGTGACAAGACAACGAGCAAACAAAAGGTCAAATGATCGATAAATCGAACTCTGGAACGAACTCCGGTAGAAGAACGTGGTAGAAAAAGCCTTGGCCAGGGTTGAGTGGAGATAGCTTTAGATTAGTTACTCAATAATCGCCCCAAAGGAAGTTAGCTTAATGGTTATGGAAGTTTTCTCCTCTGTTTTTGGATTATATTGTCCTATCGATTGGAGGAACTCATTTGGCAAGGAAGTAGTTAACGCTGATGATGACACAATGCTTTTATGGACGATGTATAAAGCTTTTTTATGCTCTATATTTAATTGTCTAAAAACTTATGATCCTTTAAACAGAGGACAGATTTTTTGCAAAATGATAATGCGTTTCCTTTTGGTTTTTAAAAGAGTTTTACCAACACAAATACTATTCATTGTTTGCAAATTTCCCTTCAACACTAAGCTTTTATATTGTTAGTGTCTAATCGTTAAACGATACCATGTGGCTTTCGACTATCGATATAACGTTCTATTTATGTCGTAAATGGAAACTAATCTCATAAGTGTTTGCTGGATCGAATAAGACCCACCGACAGCAATATCCTGGTATCGATTCAACCTTGCCATGTGTACCATGTTATGGTAAGCTTTTGCTGTGTTCTACTTCAGCACATACGATAACGCCTATCAATGCATTTGTCAGCTCACGCGAACACTTTATAAAAGTGAAGCATACAGAAAATCAATTTGGCTCTCGTTTGGTCTAGAGAGATTGATGTGTTTGTACTTCTTGCAAACTAGCGACAACGAACAAGCCCGTTCATTATGTATAATTATCGCAAGGGTAACGTGAGATTCTTATGGGGATTTGTTTTTTTTTAATAAATGGTAATCTGTGACATGCATGCCATGACCTTTCATTCAGGTGTCGTTTGAAAATAACTTCCCCAGCCACAGTTGTTGCGTCAATCTTTCGTCAGTTGTGCATCTCGACTGCTTGTGCATACGACAAACGATTAAAGTATGTAACAGTATGGTAACATAAAGGAAATACATGAATGATACAAAACACATACACAGAGAGCGAGCACAGGAGTGCAACGTGGCAGAAGAACGATCGCAACATTCCCGATGCTCCTCGGTGTTGGTACATGTTCCACGCTAGCGAAAGATCGTTCGGGAACTAGTGACGTGGAAATGACGACAACCTCGCCGAGAAAATCGGGATGTACTGGCGGACCGTGCGGTTAGACGTTATTTTCAACCGTGTCCCGGTCCGGGGCTGGTCTTATTTTTGGCCCCAACAACATACCTTAGCGAACGATCCCTATGTGATCTGTTCTGGTAGAATAGTGGTGCGGAACAGTTGGAAGAAATTAAAGCAAACGCCAGTAAAACGCTGTTTTGCTTGTTTTGTCACCAACGTCAGTTGAGGGAGAGGGTTTTATGTTCTGCTTACAATTTTCTACGAAGCATAGCATCAAATGCGTCCGTTGCGATTTAAGTCGTGATTTTGCTACATTTCCAAATCCAATTCTATAAACCTTTAATGCTACAAATGCATTCTCTTACAACCTTTCGAAGGTGATCGTACACGCAACACAAAAAACGTCCACCATTTTGTGTATTTTCCTTCAGCTGTTTGTCGAAACCAACTCGTTAGACATACTGTCTTTGTCTTTCCGTCTGTCTCTGCAAGCGATCGACTACAGCGAAACAATAGCACGAGCATGTGTATGAAGATGCATGGTCGTGTGCCCAAATAGAACCGACCGCCAGTGCCGGTATCACCATCTGGTCTTGCGGTAAGATGCCGAAAAATAATACCCCACCCGATGGGTGATGTCCAACCCGCCACATGCCGAGTTTATCTTTGGCTTCGTATTGACTTGTGTATCTCACATCTTGCGGAGTCCGTTGACCGGTTTGTTTGCTGGCAGCAGTGTGGGTTGGATTTGGCCGATCACTACGAAATTTGCGGCCATTGCCAAGGCAAGCCACACGTAGCCACGCGTGCCCTCGTGTCAATTGCATTTTTAAAAGTCTTGCATCGCTTACAGTG
Organism: Anopheles culicifacies; assembly: GCA_000473375.1. Classification (NCBI taxonomy): domain Eukaryota; kingdom Metazoa; phylum Arthropoda; class Insecta; order Diptera; family Culicidae; genus Anopheles; species Anopheles culicifacies. The sequence goes on along the minus strand of AXCM01003950.1, from coordinate 12,548 downwards.
GTGCGAATAAATGCATGTTCTATTATGGGAGTTTTTGCAATATTAGTAATTGCTGATGTTGGGGAGGTTCTGTTGGTAAAATGAATATTCGATTATTCACGAACTCAATAAATGAAGAACTTAAGATTATGCTCGTTTTTAGTACTAAATATTTTTTTTAGTACTTAGCATATGTAATACTTAGCTTAATAAGTGTGTCTTGATATATAAAACTAATTTTGAAATTGTGTTTATTAACTATCACTTTTGAGTAACTTATCGTTAAATAGGACATCTGATGTCTTTATTAATTTTGAATAAAGTTGTATGATAGAGTAGTTTTATGAAATCTATGCTATAATAGCTTTGTAATTAAAATATTAAACCTTTAAAATATTATGGCAAGAGTTTAAAGGAAATAAACTTGTACCAACTACTGTAAAACCCTTCAAACATGTCATTCAACAGCGACGATCCGACCTCCGGACGGATGATTCTTTATGATCGATTTTCAATTTACCTTTTGCCAACGATTGGGGCTTGGGTTACTTCTATTAGTACACCATCGCCGCTATAGCGATGAGCGGGAAGTGAAGTGCGGGACCGGTGGCACCATGTTTGCATTACAAACAATGCCGTAATCTAAATAGTGCCCCCTTTTGCCACACGGGTATGCACGGCAGCACAACTTCCCATTTCGATCGTGTACGGTTGACGGGATGTGAACCGTGAGATAGGTTATATTTTTAGTGTGCAGAACACACCCGCAATCTCGGCTCGATAAATGGCAACCCGGCACCATTCGTGGACGTGGTAGCGGTACCTGCAGCTAGGCAGAGATCCCGCAGAGCCGTAGAAGTTGAATGAAAAATTTAATGGAAATTGTTTTGCTTTTCGCGCGAGGGTTTTTTTTTCTTCTTCTTCGTTTCAGTCGACTCCACGGCTCTAAACATTGTACGAGAGCACAATTTATCAATTTTAGGGTGTGACGGTTAGGGAGGTGGGTGAAAAGGAAGAATTTATTTCGCATCTGGTTCTGTGCTGTGTACCGTTCAATCTGTGGAACGTGGAAATTCTCAGTATTGGGAGAAAAACAGCGCACACACGCAATCTACGTTCGGTCGGCAATCCATCATTTGTGGCATAAATGATCCATGGCAAGAGCAGCAACTACTCGGTGGGGTTCTACTCGGTGCTGCGATGTGTTTATGGTACGATAGCTATGGTACGGTGCGCAATGCAAACGGCATAATCAAACGAACTGATCGTCAAGCTGTGTGTACGATCGAGTAGAGTCTAGGAAGGCAATTCGATTGGAATCGTAATTTTATTGACATAACTGTAGAGCAACTACAGCTTCAAATGCAACCCAAATAAATAGTCGCGATAATTTATGGATTCTCAGATCAGACATTTTGTTTTCACAATAAGTTAGTCTGTAGTTATTTAAAAGTAGCTATTAATCTCATAATCCACAAAAGAAAACATCCCTTTGCTACTGTGGAGAAATCCTCTCGCCAAAGATTCTTCTGGGAAGCGATCAACCGTCAGGCGTCAATCTTGATCTTGCTTTTGTTCTATACGGTTTCCTCTCAAGTGTACCTTTCCTTTTGCTGTTTTCATTCCACCATTATTTTACCGATGACTTTTTTTCTAAATTTAGACACACAAATAAACAGCCAAACCAATCTTTGGCGCGTATCTAATCTTGTCTGTGCGGGCTGGCCCGGCATCTCCGATTGCACCGGCGATCGTGAGATGTAATTTTTGTTTCCCGTCGCGCGCGCGTTGACAGATGTGTGCTTGCGCTGCCGCAATCAGCATCCAAATTAGATCGATGCAATTTCATAAGAGATTTTATAATAGCTCGTCGTGGGATGTTGTAAGCACCGGGCTATCGTGTGCATTCGTACGGTACGATGGAGCAGCCTGGTACTTCATGCCGAATGGTGAAAAACCATGAGGAAGTTAACACTTGGCAGTAATTTCCATTTCAATGAGTGGAAGAACTCTACTACCAAATGCATCCCTACATCTGTACGGATCAAAAGCATGGTTTTCCCAAGAACAATTTCTCGTCACGAACGAACGCCCGGCTTTAGATGCAATAATATTTTTATAATACTTGAAACGCTTTCTTTACCACCAACACAATGGTCCATTGCATCCAAACTCCTTTGAAAGTGTGTGTTTTTGCCTTCCGCCTCTTCGGAAGCGCCGCAAATCTCGGCAGGCGTCTAAATCTGTAAAAACATTAGCGTACTTTTGAAGAATTGAGCATTTTCTGCTCAGTCGCCGTCAATCGTGCTCGGCGGAAAAAAAACATTCCCCATACGTATTCGAGTGTTTTTCCTTCGGTTGTTTCATGTTTGAAACTCTCTGGACCGTTGTGCGGACGCGGAGTCCGCTAGCGTAAGGTCGATAAGGTCAAAGCGAACAGTCGCCATGCTCCCGTGGTCCATTCGTTTCCTTTCGTTGCATGTGCCGGAACGGTGAAAATAAACGAAACAATAATTAAAACGCTGCCGTAAACGCGGTTGCTCTTGAGTTTATGGGCTTTCTTTTACACTTTTCCCCTTTGGAAACGTGTATTTGCGTACGAAACGGAACGTGTTGTGCAATTTGGGCGCATTTATTTCGAATCATTTCACGCTCAGACGTAAGACGACTACGGCTACGACTGCAACTGCACTGTCCGGGAAGTTGCAGTGCGTTGCGCGTGTCTATTGCCATCAGCGGGATTTGGTTTTTGATTGTGGTCTCTTGTCGTTTAAAAATAGGACCGCTCCACCGGGATAGAGTCGCGCATCGAAGATCAACGAAAGTAACGGTCTTAATGACGTAGGTGACGTTGCTGCAGAATTTAGTCCACTGTTGGCTTACAGACGTGATAAATTTGCTTGAGATGTTACGGTTTTACTTTTACTTTTAGAGTTTTCCTGTAGCTTCCCTTTGACAGGTCCAGCTGTGAGGTTGGAGGAGGGAACATTCTGAACCCTGGCAACTGTGTGGAGTCGGTGCATTTAACCGGCGAATGCAGTCTGTTGCAGGGAAATGCAGACCTAAATATAAACATCGCTGCTCGGGAAAGCGACGGGAACGATCGCTTCCACACAGATCTCCGAGCCAAACTGTCACCCGTAATAAACGTCCGTATAGCTGTCCGTGATGTTGGCTGCGATGCCCATGGCCAGATCATGCATTTCTAGCCAGAGCACGCGGTAATAGTGCAGCAGCAGTACCGGTGGTAATGATTTATAAGGCGTTACCGGGTATCGGTATGGGTCTTTTTATAGAAGTTAACAGTGGCGAGTTAACAGTGGCTACGTTTGAAACCGAACGCCAAACATCGCCAAATAGAAAGACGAGACACCACTCCACCCATCGGACAGTGTTGTCCCCCTAGTTGCAGGCGCTTCGTCTGGCCAGTAATGATCATCATGATCATCATTATGAGGATCGTGTCCTAGCAACCGTTGTTGCTAATAGTTTTCAAGAGCAAAAGTTATCGTTCGGCAAACACACATTTTGGCAAACGAAACAATGTTGCCAGCGGAAATGGACGGTGGAAATCGTTGGAAGTGTTGCCAAGGATTAAATGTTTTTTGGCTCGCGAAATGGAAATACAGCCAATGATGGCCTTTTCCGGCTGATGGTTTTATTGTTGATGTCATGTTTTCTTTCATTCAATCCATTCTCCAATTTGGTCTAATGTGGCGAGTTAAGATCCGGGACTTTGGGAGTCTGGGATATTAGCACAATACTGAGAGACACCTTTAGGTTGCGCGTCATCTTCGAGAGTTCGATTGGAAGTATTATATTTAAACGATGCTCAAATTCTATTCTACTCTCAACTGAAATTTCGTCCAACCCAACAAGATTTCGAAGGTTAGTCAGTATTTTGCTCATAGAGACTAGACCAAGACCAAACGTTATATTCCGCCCCAAAAAAGAATAGACACAGCTTTATCGCAGCACAATACGTATGCATTATATATTTCACCTCCTCGCATGCATCTACAGTAGACGAAATTAACGAACAGTTTGGGCCAAAACATCAACTAAACAGGTGAAATAATTTAGCAGCTCATCAGCATTATGCGCCTGAACGCAAGCATTGCCATCGTCTCCCATCGCAGCTCCCACACATCCAACTAGATTTTACCTTCACGAAGGAACGGCAGAACCTTTTCTGCCGCCGTCTTCTTGTATCTAAATCATGTGTTTAGGTTACCTGTCGGCAGATACGGAGGAGGGAGGTGTGGCGACGGTTGCAGGAGCACTGCGACCACTCTCGCCCTGCAGGAAGTCCATGGTTGAATTTTTAACATCAACCTTTGGCTTCTGGCCCGGTTTGTTCGCCGGTTTCTGCTGCTCTACGATGATGAAGCTGTCCTCGTTGTTGGTTGGGAGCGTCGGGACATCGGTAGCTGGGGTTGGCTCCGATTTCGGTGTCGGTGCGGGGAGTTCTTTCTTTTCCTTCACAAGTCTCGGAGGTGCCGGTGTGGGTGTGGGCGCCGGTGCAGGGGTCGGTACGGGTTCTTTGGGAGCTGGAGCAGGAGTTGGAACAGTTGGCTTCGATACTTCAGTTACCACTGGTTCCGGTTTTGGAAGCTCCTTCGGTTTAACTTCCGGCACGGTCGGTGGAGATGGTTTAGGAAGGGTTGGGGCTGGTTTAGCGGGCTCAGGCACTTTGGTAGGTTCGGCCGGAGGTGCTGGCTTCGCGGGAGCTGGTACAACCGGCGCTGTTTTGTTCACTGACGCCGGAACAGACGGAGTTTCGGGCGTCGTGGGCACGGGTGTCTTCGGTGGTTCCGGTTTGGGAACTGCGGGCTTGGCCGGTTCCACCACCGGTTGTCGGGTTGGCTGAAGCGGCTTCTGTTCAGGTGTAGGCTTCGATGGTTCTACAGCTGTAAGCTTTTCCGATGCCTTTGGTTCTGGTGCTTTCGGTTTTGGTTCATCGGCCGAGGGCGATTCCGGTAACGCTTGCACGGTTCGATTTTTACCAGTGAAAAACGCAAAAATTCTATCCAGTATTGGAATGCGTTTTCTGTGGTGGATGGAAAAAAATGTAAAAAGAAGAAGAAAAAAGAAAACAAAAAAAGAAAATCAAACTTCAAATAAGAGAAAAACAAACACAAAACATCTAAATAACAAATAGCAAAAAAAAAACAAACAAACAAACTATGAAACAAAATCTAAAACAATGTAAGAAAACATGATAATTCATGCTTATTTAAAACAGAATTTTCATAACAAAATAATACCAAAAAAAGGAAAAAGAATCAAGCAAAATGTGCAATACTGATTCAACGAACGATCAATAAAACACTAATTCGACACAAGCGAAGCATTCGATTGCTTAAGCTGATCCAATTTACCCCAAAAACACTTTGCTGTTTCATGAGCTTAGGGATGCGGATTAATTTCAAGAACTTTTGGCAGACAGCGTGTGGTTTATTTGGCATTTGCCACTTGCATTTCGCTGTCAGTGGTCTTGTGTTCTATCATTACTGTCAGCTTTCCATGTTTGTGTCGCCATCATGCTGGCTCTCTGTACGTGTTAATTCAATTGTCGTGCCTCGGGTATTGACTATCCGTTCGGTATTTGGTTTGGTTTTGATAGATTGAGAAACTCGTTGCAGTTTCCAAACCTACACATGCGCAATTTTTGTATCACGAATCTAAAGTGATAATCGCATCAAAAGTCGTTTCCCGATCGTTGTGAGGGGGAAGAAACATGGATAAGCCGAGCAGTGGAACATGAACACACGATGACAGTGATGTCACTGTCGCACTTTTCTATGCAGTTGTGTCTACTAGCTCCGTCACCATCGTACGTTCATCGACCGATAAGATACCGACCGGCATCTATCCGGTGTCCGGGTAGGTGTACGTGCCAATTCTCGGCAGATGGTTCCAGAACGTGCCACCTGCAAACTGCTCTAGCAACAGAGCAGCACACACAAACACGGCTATAGAAAAATGAACGATAGCTGGTTGCCGTATCGCTTTCGTAAAAGTTTGTTGCAATACAGGTGATTGTAGGCAGGGTTTATCTACCTTCATCAACACCATGTTGATTATATCCCTCCCCCAAAGTGCCGAATGACGGTGGGTGCAAACTGCAGAGACCTTTTTTTTAATTATTTCCATTGCACTGATAGCAACTCTGTTGTGGTGTGAGATGTTGGTTGATTTACGAACTCATTACTCATACAGACGGAAGGTTCCATGAAGACAACACGATCGCGCTAATGCTTTAGACAAACGAAATAACTTTACGCTATTTTGTGCTTCAATGGATAGGATTGGAAGTTTGAAATGGCAGTTTGGAATTGGCTGTTGTCTTATTTCGGTCTTGTTTAAAGTAAGCTCCAACATGTGTGATGTTGTTGTTGACTAGGAAGTGAGTAATGATCTCACTTGGTTTATCTTATCATTGATGGATTAGCTGAGATTTGGATGAATCGAGATATAGATCGAAAGGTAAACAAATTCGAACATATGATGCACTTGATTTGTGTCAAAATGTCAATTTGACAAGTGGATAACTGAACTTCCGATCGTAGCTATCTTTCCTCGGATATTCGCCAAATTGCGCATTTGCGCAACCGATTGTCTCGAGATCTTGAAGCTTAACAAAATCATGTTTCAAGAAATCCCTCACACATCCACAATAAATAAAAGCACCGATAACAACGGTACCATGGTGCATATTTTTCGCAACACTTGATCTCCGGCGATTCTATTACGACGCGTTCGTTACGCCATCTTCACTTGACATTGAACTTGAGAAATGAGCGAAAATAATGCTGCGGATCAGAGCAAACTTCGGTGTTTGTTTTCCACTTTCCGAAATGCGTAACACCCCGGGTGAAGGGATGTTAAGTGTGTTCCGAATCGTAAGACAATGTTTCGCGAAACGAAACGGGGGGAAAAAAAACAACGGTCCGTGCCAGACCGGGAGGTCACTGAAGTTTATGTACGGCATCGAACGGTAGCAAATAATTTCACTCAAATATATTTCTTCTCGTGGGTGTTGTTACCGTTTGTTTACATTTTTTAATTTGCTAAAACAAACGGTTTGTTGAGATTGCGAAAATGATACAAGAATTGTACATATTTTTTGTTCAATTTATTACACCAAATGTGGTAGTTTTTTTTTGGTTTGTTATTGCTGTGGGAAAGATGGAAGGTGATCGTGAAAAAAGTTTAACAGCTGACAGTGTGACAACGCCCAGATGACCGATCACTCGACAGTACGCTGTGTCTTGTTGTCGTCTTTTTATCCCAACCCCAACGTGCATCTGTTCAAATGCTCGTGCAAAAGTTACCTTGACATTCGCAATGGCCGGGAAGGACATGTTCATACTTTTTTCCTTGCGCTACAATCACCACGGTCAGGGAGCGCCTTTTGAAAGCAGATAGTTCGCTGTTTCCTCTGTCCACAGTCGTGTCGCGCGTTGCGTCCCGAAAAACCCACGCCCGGAGAGGAAATTCTTTTGAAACATTTATAAATAACATTCCCGGTTCCCAGTCGGTAGCGGTCGGCATCGTGGGCACACGGTGCCGTATTCACGTCAGACACACCCGTTGGGCGCATTACGCGTTACATCCGGTGCGTGTTATATAATGGTGCTGTTTGTTCTTTCTCGTCAGTATATTCGATTTTTTTTGTCGTTGTTGCTCTCTTTTTACCAACTGTCTTGCGATGATGTCGTAGCAAATGGCTTTTCTTTAAGCGTTTAAGGGAGTGTCGTGTGGTGTGCGTTGACAAAAATTATACTAATTAATGAGGACTGTTTGAAATGTGAGCAAAAACAATCGCGAGCACATCGTCCACTCTACTGACGTGCTGATTATGTATCGGATATAATTGCTTTTACTAATATTGATTATATCTCTTTACATAAAAATAAAACTAGGATTCCTCAGTTCCTACTTTTTTATTTATGTCTCTCCAGTTGAGTAGAGCTTTGGTCCAACTCTGGGTGTGTTTCCAAAAATTCCGTTTCTTTTTCAAATGGAAAAATCATTTGAATGCTGTGCAAGCAGCTGCATAAATTATACTCTGCTGCTAGCATTGATTTTTAGGTTTGTCACACAAATCCTGATTGATAAGATAGCAGGTTTTGTTTTGCATCCATTCTGTCGAATCGCCAGACAATAATAAGTAGACCGAACCATTATGGCGCACAGAATGTCGATTTAATCTTACTAACACGTCAATGAGTGTGTTTGTTTGAGTGTGGGTAGTTTTGAACAATGTTTAAAGTAATTTAATTTTATTTCATTCAAAAAGAACGTTTGTACTGTTTTAACGGACAAACAACCCTTGAATACATGGTGTATTGCGGGTTGCATACCTCACGGCGCATATAAACACATCGAAGTATGCAAGCTTTGCCTTTCGTCGACAACGAGCTTTCGAGCAATCGATGAAAGTTTGCTCGTTTGCTTGTAGCAGTGCAATCGTTGCTCTCTGATCGCAATGCACTTGCTCATGCGCATTACTGCATTTGTCGCGTTAATCTGGTCGATGACAAAACGCGCTGATGAATCAAACACGGCTTACGTCGGGGAGTCGAAAGGGAAACACTTCACCCCATCGAAGCGCCACCTTTCGAGGTTAGCTGATCGGTAATGATAGCTATTTTCAGAAGCTGCAGTGACACTCTATTGCCAATTTGGTTCGGTGCCTTGTGGAGCATGTTTTAGCGCTTTTGGAAGGCATGCAGCTGCTTTTGTTTGGTAGTTGCGTAGCGTATGGCATTACCTTAAAACTTCCTCTTGCGGAATCGATCTTTATAAGCAATAGTTAAAAGAGAACCTTCATTTTACTCACCTCAGCTCATCCATCGCTAACGAGAAGTACCAAAGGGCAAACATGGTTGCTGTTAAGGGTATGAGCGCGTACTTTACGAAGAAAGATTGGCTATATATGGAAGAAACAGAGAAAAGACACGGCACCTTCATTAGCACAAGATCACTTGAGCGGTGGGGGAATTCGGATGCTGGTGAATCAGTTGTTAATTGCACTGCGGGCATGACGTGCGGTGACAAAAATGTCACTATGAGGCCGGCTTGTCCGTGTTGAGTCAGTGGCGCACGTGACACATTCGTGATGACGATTGCTTGGTAAACTGTGAGCATTAGTTCCGAAATTGACACTCCCTGGTGCAACAGAAGCAACAGATATTAAGTTTCTGAGATTTAATTCACAAACACTGTTTTCTTTACCATAAATGATTTTTTTAAATTTACCCTAAATTTGAGAGTCACTTAAAAAAATCTAAAAGTTTGTTCCATAAAACTAAAAAATACTAAATATTGAAACTGAAAATTACTGTTGACGTTCGGTTGTTGTTCGGTCTATGGAGACTTCCCGTTTGTTTATGCCTGCACAGGTGCTTGTTTGCCAATGCATTTCGTACACGCTACTTGCACAACAACACACGATTGCCGGCATTAGCCCTCCACCTGCATAACAACAAGGAGACAGGGCGCCGTCTCGTCTTATGGAAAATGTTTACAAAAAAACGAACCTAAACCAAACGTTTGGCGCCCAAGCGTCCTTCCAACTCGTCAAACAATACTAACACCATTGCAAAACGCCCATTCCGTATCGATTTTGTCCCCTGCGCGACCTTTTTTTTCCGATTTAAAATTGCTACTACGACGAACGGAGCGGCCGAGTGCACTTCCATGATGGATAACGAATTTTCAGGTTGCATAAGACATAAAGACGAAGCTGGGTTTTTGTTTCTTCTTAAATGATATTTATGATGTTCCGAGAGCTGTAAAATCTTCCCCCTTATCTTGCACTTCGTCTTCATTCATTTCGGTTACGCTTCAGATCATTTCATCTTGTTCCGTGTTTCCGCATTTTCAAGTGGCCTGTGCACTGGCTAGTATCAAAACCCAATTTTCGACCGCTCGGTGCAGACACGGTGGAATTATTGACTCAGAACGAATATGTTGTCGCGCTCGCTACGGTAACCGTCACGATCTATTTTCAGGAACAAGCGCAAACCAATGAAGTGCACGTTGTCGTTAGTCACAAACAGAAAAGAGGAAACAAAACTGTACCGCACCGGAGAAAAAAGCACTGTTGGTGGTAGGTGACCGGAACGCGGGTAAAGGAAGGGGGAAAAAATTGAAAAATCGGGTCAGTCAGTCGGACATGTGGGGTGGCACGTTTTCACAAACCCCGTATCGTGCGAGAAGCGTTTTTAAAATTAATTTTCATACCAAAACACAACACACAGACACGGGGGGTATGGTTTGTCCGAGGAATCATATGTAACTGTTTTTAAAACTTGTACAATTTTTCAAGAACTGAATGGGCCTTCTTATTTCCTCATCAACTCCAACGTTCAACCGATGTACGATGACGTAACTTTCAGGCACATCAAGGTGGGGTTAGATTCTCATGGAACAAGGATGTTACACACTGACACACGGTGGTAGCGATAATTAAATCAAATTCACAATCGATTTCCGCTCTTACAGTAGCTCTGAATAAATGCACACTTTACCGAAAACGAACTGTATCTCCGTCACAGAGTTGCACGAAAAATCTTCACCCCAGTGGCCTAGTTACTTACATTTGTTTTACGCGAATCTTGAACACAGCACTTTTTCTTCCTCTGGTACGAAACTGCACGTAGTAGTGACCCGTGTAAAGGGAAAGAGCACTGAGCACACGGTAGCCGAGAACAAGCGCACCGTCTGTATTTGCCTCCTAGCTGTCACACGCACACGACGGGATCTGGCGTACGGGATATAATGTCAAAACTTTCGTTTCGTTTTTCGACTATCGCAAGTATTGTCACACGCGTCGTTGGATGCTGATGGGCCGGCAGCAGTAGAGTGTGGCCAATTTTATGTGCAAATTTTGCACTACGAGCAGCACAACGTAGCTGACTGGGTGTCTTGGGGATTGTTTATAACGTTTTGTGCCGAGATACGGTCTGCGGTTTAGCCATACAGTAGTAAATGGCGAGAAAGAAGCGAAGAAGGGGAAAGATATCGGAGAGCCAAGCGAGTGTGCGAGAGCAAACAAGTGGCAAAGAGAACTAGAGAGAGAGATTGCTGGTAGGAAAAAGTGGCCCATGGATTGTCTAATTTAAAGTATCTTTTGATATACAAGCAATTATTTATTTAACAAATGACTGTTAGTTTATTATTTTAGCACAAACAGCAATTTGCTCTCTTGCTTGGTTTCTCTTGCATGTTCTCGCAGAACCAAACGTCCAAAGCGCGATGAGAAAGAACCAAAACCACACAAACACACTTGTCAACAGCGACAAATGGAGAGCTTTTGTTTGTCGTCCATGTGTGAGTGTTAGTTCCGGTACGTTGCACAAATGTCTGGTGTAACGTTACGATAAGCTTCCCTCTCCGCAGAACACTTCTGGCCAAAGGCCACTTCTTTGAAGGGTGATAATAATGAGATAACTGACCGTAATGAATACACCTGTTATGCGACAAACTCTTCAGAACTACCTTCTTCCTAACAAGCTCACCTCGAGAGCACCTACTCTCCGGTAGCAGATGATACTTCAAACGAACGTGACTAATTCACCACACCATCAATACAGCATTCATCTGTCCAACCCTCATTCATTCTCATTCGAATGTGATGCTCTCCAATGTGTACAAGAGAGCAAACGCAGTTACGCACTGTTTGTCTAGCTTCGTATCGAACACGTGAAACTCTCGTCACAATGTGCTACGAATTAACGAGATAGCAGATAATGAAGAGAGTCGCATAGGAATCTCCTTCTTTTTGGCGTTTTTTCCTCTTTTGTCAAACCCCACGTTGGTTTTGCACAGAAAAAAAAGGTGAGCGAATTGTTGTTGCGATTTGTTGCGTCTCACCATGGTAACTGCGTTACTCACCACTTCCTAAAGCTTTCGGTGGTGAGGAGCACATATTCACCACAGATTTGAATGCGAGCACGTGGTGCAGATCCACATGGAGGCGCCTGGTTGTAAAACGTATTTTGTTTAGTAAAATATCATGGAATATCTTTATGAAATATAACACATTCTATTATTAAATGCTGTATAACACACTGATAAGATTAGCTAACTGAATAATAGTTAAGAATTTAATGGTCAAATAATACATAAATACATTGGGTATCGGACAAAATGGGTGTCTTATATCCAAGGAAATTTGCATTCCGAAGAACCAATCTATAGCGAGAACGTGCCACTGATTTGTAGCGCTTTAATTAATTCCTTAATAGCTCACATTTTGGACGGCCTCAGTATGCAGCTGCAGAATTAGACGAAAGATGCTGATAAATCGGCTCCCTCGGTACACTAAAAACACTGACGGTTACACACAGTTGTCTTTTATCGTTTTAGTGAGTACGTGCCTTTCTTTTGATATTGTTGCAACAATTAGCAACTGCTAAATGATGTGTGAGCCTAAGGAATATTTACGACACCAATTTTATTTGGCGCACGACTTCATTCAAACCAAACCCTTTGGTTCCGAAGGTTTCTTCTATCAATTGCTGGCTACGATCGTGTGAACGTAAGGGGACCCGATG
>AXCM01003949.1:0-25327 GCA_000473375.1 Anopheles culicifacies | reverse complement strand
CGATGGTGCGGGACAGTTTGGCGATTGGCTATCGCTCACTCTCGTTTTATCGGCCGGTGTGTTTTATGGCCGCAACTTACCTGTAACGAAGAAGAAAACAAAAAAAAAAAAAAACATCAGATTAATACTATGGTGTCGGTTCGGGTAGGTGGGAGGTTGTTGTTATGATACAATCGTTTCATTAAAACATTTTTCATCAATCTCGAAATTAAAGCGCTTGGTGGCACATGAGGCTTACTTGTGAATTTGATACAGTTTGTACAATGTTTTTTAAGCCTTTAAGAGATCATATTAAAGCTGAGATAAAACAACATCCATAATTCCTGATATCTGAATTGGCAGTGTCATATTATGTCATATTATAGTTCATTTAGTTTCTCATAGATGGCACTGTAGGCTTAACACTAAATTTCATTCGAACTAACAAATTGTCTATAGGCGCTGGTTCGTTACTTGAAACTCGCTTCATTGTTTTTTATTTTGAAGATGTACCTTATTTTATTTACTACGCATTTTCGTTTGTTTAAAATTTATCATATTATTTTCAAATATATAAATGTCCTAAAATAAACTAAACAATTTGAGGGACAAAGCTTTTACAAGCTCAATTTTTAAATTGTTTGTTGATAGTGAGCATCATTTATATTAGACAATTCAGTTTTAAGATGTGTTTTTATACAAATTATGTTGTTGAAAATTTCAAGAGAATGGTTTTAAATAATTAATTTGTGGGACAAATGTATCATTAAGTTAAAAAGCTACAAAAACCATAATGCAAAAATAACATTTAAACTTCGAGTGTAACGCAATTTAGTAGCAAGTTTCCACATATCTTCAAGTCCTTGCAATTAATTAATTAGAATTTTTTCATTTGTTATTTAATAATTTCACTTCATAGTTGAAATATACAATATGCAGGGAATTTCCAATAAAACGTGAAGATATCAGATCACGGCACACAATTATCGTTTGCATTTCGCCATCCATTAACATTTTCTGTTCCGAAAACCCCCCAGCTGAAACATGGAAAATAGCATCATTTGTTTAATGAAAATCATTAACTTAGATGTGTGCAATAGCAACCACAAACCAAAGAAAAAGCGCTTCCATCGCTCGATCATGCCAAAATACAAGCGAAATCGAACGGTGAACATCGCATCTAAAAATGTTTATTATGCGACGGAACGCACCAAACCACGCCAGCCAGCCGTCTACTTCCGGCCGGGCTGAGTTGAAGCTTAGCTAAAACCAGTCTAAAAACCCGCACAATCGAAACGAAGCGCTAGTGTGTGTGTGTGTGTGGTTACGCAATATGACCGGAGCCGATCGCTCATCCTTTGGGTGGTATGTGGTGCCCTTGCGCATATGCGACCCGGGCGCGAAGATGAGTCCGAAAGTCGCAAGGCGACAACCGACGGGTTCGAGGCGCCTTGCCGCAACGCCATGATTTACATCTGATTATATTGTTTTTCTTTTTTCGTTTATCAATTCTCTCTCTGTTTTTCCTTCCTAAATCTACCCCATAAAGCTCCTCGCGGGAGTGTTTTTCTCGATGTTTTTTTTTTTCAAAGTTGAAGTTAAATTTATCATTTATGTGTGTTTTTTTCTCTGTCTAGTTTTATGTTGCCACGTTTTGGCGTGCCGAAGAAGGAAGACCTATCCGTTTGGCGCCTGTTTTAACGGCAAACCACAGACCGAACTGAAGACGCCTTCGCTAGAGGAAAGTTTGTCTCCTTTGGCCATTGTGCTGGAGATGGTTTTATGGTTTTTAGTGTACGTTTTTGTTGAGTGATAACATTACTATTCTCTCACTCTTGCTCTTTCATTGCATGTTGATGGCTAGTGTCACTTCTTGGGAGCCCGAAAGGCGAAAGGGGAAAATCCTTCCAACAGAAAAAAGATGCGCATCGAGCCATACCGATGGTTCCGGTTTGTGGTGTCGGATAAATCACCCAAAAAACAGCAGATGCGCCAGAAAGAAGTGCTATTGTAATCAAACTCCAAACTGCATATCACACAACAGTGAGGTTAAGTGGATTGTACGCAAGGTAACAATTTCCGTTTTTTTTATTAACAAAAAATGTAATTTGCTGCGTAAGAAAGGGTGTATTTCCATTCAAAAGACAGGCTGAATGGCGTTTTGCTTCCGAGGGTGTCAAGCTGAGTGTTGGTTTGCAAGCACCATAATGCACCATAGTGTGGGATTGGGTTGCGTTTTTTTGTTGTTCGTGTGTAAATTATCTCGGTTTGTTTCCAACATCACCCGGGCGCTTAGTACTGAAACTTGCGCGAAAACAATGCCACCATCCCTGGCATGCAGGAGGATAACAAATGGCTGGTCAGCATGGAACACACAGCTGCATTTTCATCGTTGAGATAAATCTTTGTTTCTTATGCGTGAACGAATTGAACGCAAAAAAAAAACAGGGAAAAAGGGCGTTGAAAGCTTCTCCGGAAGGTGAGAAAAACCCCGTACACTCCGAGGAGTGACAAATAAATGAACAAATGGAGTACATTATGTTGAATCAGTTAAAAATGCTTGATGGCGTGCTTTTCTTCACATTTAGAAGGTGACAATTTACACGCACATTAAATACATTTTCCCGTTTAGAAATGCACTTTAAATGGATGTAATTTTCGAAGGAAGAAGGAAGGAGAGCCATCTTGTCCATGTTTAGACCCGAATGGCCGAAAATTTGTTCCAGAGAAAACGTAAAAAAAACCCTCTTTTCCTTTTTCGGTCATTAATCACATAACAATGGGGAGGAGATCGTTGTAAGTGGTTCAAAATACAATTAGCGAGCTGTTAGAGATGATTTCGATCGAAGATTCAGCAGAAGATAGAAGATTAAGCTTAGAGTTGTGCTTAATGTGTGAGTTTTACTTCAACCCCTTTACGTAAGCGGTTGACAGTGAAGTTGAATCATAACACAAGCGCTCTAATGACTTTTACGTGTGTGTGTGTGTGTGTAGATGGGAAATATTTTCCACTTCCCGTAAGTAAATGGTTTACTAATATCAATAAACAAACCACAATGATCGGTTAGGGGAGCCATAAAGTACGGGGTTCTGATAGAACAGGAAACTTCAGCGCCAGCATGCTCAAGTGGTTGGATAACTCCTGTTTGACTTATGATTATATGAGGCTCGGCGAGTTAATTGAACCCCCCCGTTTGACGATAAGGGATGAGTTTAGGAAGACATAAAGCCGCACTGTTTACGGACAAGCCTCGGTACTTGAGGCTGAGTGTACGATAAACTTCATGCTCTGAGTTACCTAACCTTCCCTCAGGGGGTGTCAGTAAATAAGTTATTTGCATTTTAAGAAGCTATGGTGTCATCGGACTCGACCAGTTCTAACACGGCATGTACACATTGTAATAGGAAGCTGTCGATGCTGGAATGTGAGTTAGATGTATTAATATACATGAAGCTCATAGGTTTTACTGAGGGAGCTAATAAAGGCTTTATTTAATAGTTACCCCCTGGTAGCACTGCTCGGCCAGTTTTGTATAATTATCAAATCAACACCCTTAACCACCCTCAAAGTTTGTTGCACCAAAAACATGAGCTTTGGTTAGGCGCCAGCCTTATCTTTTATGTAAATACTCACAAAATGCCCACAAATTCCAACCAACGTGGTAGAATCTTCTTCTTAACCTGTCTTGTTGGTTCAAATAAACCATTTAGTTTTCATTATTCTATCAACAGCACAACTCTACCGTGTGCGTTGGACCCGTATTATTTGACGTACTTAATAATGGGCTGCACCTGCCGTGAAATTCCTTCATTCTAGCAAGAAAAAGCGGGTCAAACCCCTTTCGATTCACCCCGTACGCATCTCCAATACAGCAACTGGGGAGTTAATTGTCGCCTTTTGTTATCATCACAACCCGCTCCCATTAGGGGGACGCCACGCAGAGAGACGGGTTTTCGGGGGGCAAAAATGGTAACAAAAGAATTAGAAACATTCTGTTCCCTATTTTCACATTGCGGGGGGCTACTTTACACTTTTAGTGCTTGTTTTGTGCTTAAAGTCGGGAGCTAACGGAAGCGACGTTGGGCTTTCATTCCAGAGTGGTAAATGTACACGTACGTAAGTTACTACTGTACTGGTAGCTTACCGGCGCTAAGTGAAGTGTCATTGTGACAATTGAGTTCTGAACGCCCACGAAATAGGTCAAGCGGAAATAGACTCTGACTATGTTTATGCATAAACTACGTAATAAAATAGGTATTGTTTAGGCGTTGTGGTTTCTTCAATAACAATCTGAAGTGAAAGTTCGTCTATATCATTCTACGGTAGCCAAAATAAAATAAATAATAGATCCGTAAGGCATACAAACACTAGAACGACCAAGAGAGAGAATATGACACTTATTTTTTCATTTTTGAGGGCGAATGTTTAAAATTCTATCAAAATTATTATTTTAAAATATTTTGATTCATAAAAATATACTTTCTAACATAAAACAGTATTACACATCATTTTTGCGTCATATATAGATATAGGATCAGGACTATTTCGAAAAAGCATTCGGTTGTCAGCTCCATTTCTTAAATCATATTTTACCCCTTATGGACTGGTTCGCTGAATATATTTTTTATGCAGCTATACAATAAATTACAAATATTTGTAATGTTGTTTTGGATAAGGAAAAGAGAACATTACTCGGATTTAAAAAATGAAAACAAAAATCGGTTGAATATTACTCGAGATATCGACCCGCAAGAATGATCAGTTATTCTGACTGGTCCGGTCGGAGTGGCACAAACCTAAATTGTTTTCAATACCAAGAATTCAATTGTTTTAGCAATACGGCCTGGCCGTTCTTAATGAATAAAAAAAAAACAAAAATTCAATTGTTTTTATTTTTTATGATTTTTATGAATAAAACACATTGAAAGATCATTATTTTAAAATATAATAAATAGACGAAAATTTATTCTCAACAAAAAATAAGTCATTTCGCTTTAAAAATTCAAAACCAGGCGAAATGACTGGTTGGTCGTTCTAGTGTTAGCATATTAAATAATACAAATACCACTGTGGCTTCATAAAATAGTTATCCATTTTCTTATACAATTCCGCACAGCAGTTGCTGATGCGTTAAATGACCCAATTGTAATTGTAACACCAAAACAATAAAAAGCTTATCAATAAAAGCACCCCGCATGTGCAAGCTTATCCGACCGGGGATTAATGCCACATCGGTGTGACAACAAACCGTCAACATTGTGGCACCACGAATGTCAAGCGAAGGGAAAGGAAAAAGGAAATCGTAACACCGATTGCAGTCCGATTTTCCCACCAATTTACCACAACTGCTCGTTGTGCTAAAACTGTGTCATGACACCTTACGAGGAACGGGCACCTATGGCGTACCCTCCACACGTGGTCATTGCACACGCACAGGCCCCGTAAAATAATGGTTTTGGGGTTGTTTTTTTTTGGTGAACCGTAACCAACGGTGCGGTACGGTGAATCCATACGGAGCCGGTTCCAACCATCGGTCGTCATTTTGGCAGCTGCCAAAAACGGTTGTAATGAGTGAATTAATTAAAATCGCCGCACTAAATGATCGTGGTGTGCGCACGATCGTGCTGGTGGTGGACGAGTGGATATTTTGCAACCGTTTTCATATACATATGTATGTAAAAGATAGGCAATAAAAAGGGGGCAATATATGCTGGAGGAACCTGCATGTTACCGTTTGGGAGAAGAAATGGAAAGCGGTATGGTTTTATGCTACGCACGACACCTCACTCCGACTGTTCCCCAATCCGGGTGAATAACAATAGCTGGCTCTCCACCGAAGGAACCACGATTTTACGCTTCATTCCCGTGGTCATTATCGGTTAAAATCGAACTCGTATACTGCTCGTGGGAGCCCAACAAAACATGATACATGTTTTCGGTTTCTATAAGCACATGATGTTCGCTGTACGCACTGTATGGGGTACGTTTCTAAAGAAAATGAATCCCCTTTCAGCCGTGACTACAAGGCCCGATCTTTGAGGGGGAAACTGCACCGAACTGAAATAACTCAGTTTAGGAAGTTTCTTTCCACTGCTTGCTCCATTCTTGGCAGCAATTTAAATCGTTCCACATTGGCGTTTGGTGTGATAAGTGCCACTTTACCAGCAGGGCTGATGGTTTTGACCTGCACTCACCACTGTAGGGGAACCGATTTTCCCACGACGTGCAAATATGG
This sequence comes from Anopheles culicifacies, assembly GCA_000473375.1. Taxonomy (NCBI): domain Eukaryota; kingdom Metazoa; phylum Arthropoda; class Insecta; order Diptera; family Culicidae; genus Anopheles; species Anopheles culicifacies. The sequence continues at coordinate 19,112 of AXCM01003949.1, read as the reverse complement.
TACGTTACACACTGTTGACCTACCTTGAGACAGAAATGATTGGTCGAGTGGAGAAAAGGAGAAATTCTCTATCATCAAACTCGGCGGAATGGTTGAGTGATCTTCCTCCGGGGATGTATTATCAGAGGCAAATTTGCTTTTACAATTTTTGTTTGGAAAAAAAATGTATTTGTTTATATTCCAAAAGAATATTATCTCAACGCTTTACATAAATTATTACCACTAAAACATACAATGCAATCAATTATATAAAATCAAAAATAATGCTTCCCTTGTTGGTCCGGGAGCGAAAACGACCCAGTAGATCGCAATTGTGCCGCTAAATATGGTCTGCGTGCGGTTTACCCGTTTTCCTCCGAACGCACAAACGACCTTGGTGTGTTCCACTTTCAAGACGCGCGCGCCACACGCGGCTACCCGGTTTCCTCTAAAAGAAGCCGATCCGAAAGGAAAATTCCCTCCATGTTTTTCTCACATCCTCCACCACACCGTGCGTGCGTGGTGTGCAATGTTGGAAATGTGGCTCTTATTTTTGTGCCCGTTTAGCTTAAACAAACCAACACTCTGGCGCGTTTGGGGAAAAATGTGGGACCCATTTTATCGCATGCCATGCAACAGAAGCTGGCGATAAACGGAACATCATTCCCGCCGTGTTGTGATGGTGAATAAAATAGAAATCACAAATGTGCGGAAAAAAGTGCTCACACGGTGTATGCACCACGCTACTTCCCCGGTGCTAGGTATCGTTTAAGGCATTCGATACAATTAGCGCTCGTTTGCCGTGGTGCCTTGCCGCGAGTTGCAGCAAATAAATCGCAAAACAACTTTCCTTTGAGCGTTTGTTGCGTTCTTGCTTCCCCCCCGGCTGTAGGAAAAAGCCCCCCATCCGAATGCAGTTCCCTTTGTGGGGGGAAAGTAATGCAACCGTTCCGGAAAAATGCGGCAACACTTTCTGTATGCGCAAAGCAGCAAAAAACCCCCCGAAAAGACGTCGTAAAACATTTTCGGCAAAGCGGTCGATTGCACGGTTGGGTGCATTTTTCGAACACCCGATAAAAGCGCATCCTTTACTATTTCTACAAAAACAAGGTGAATGAGCTGTAGCGAGAGCGATAAACAACGCACACACACACACACACAAAACATGCCATTGCATAACTTCCTGTGATAACCCTGTGCAACCTGCACATGAAACACCCGAACACGTTTTTGTTTGCAACTCGCGGTTGCAATAAAATTTACATTTTTTATTCGAACGTTCGAAATCGATCCGTGTTTATGATTGTGTGATGTTTGTTTGTTTGTATTATTTTAAATAACGCATCACACTCAGATAGCCGTTAAAGCACAACACATTTATTGCACAAATTGAACACAAAACGATTACGAGAACACAAAGTGCTAAATGTTGCATCGATTGAACCTTAAGGTTAATCTGTTTCTTCTTCACTGAAGAAGCAGACAAACAAAAAAACAGTACACATCTACACCAGAGTTGTGTAAGTGTTTGAACAAACATTCGATTTAAGGCACATCAAATGCAGAACGCGCATGGCTTGATCGCTTGCCCCACAATTGCATTGTAGTGTGCCTTTTTTTCTATATTGGTGAAAGAATTGAATTAACGATTTGCTACGCCGATTCAACAATCGCGTATTAGCCGATTTGAATGGAAGGCGCAATAGACAGAGTACATAGGCGAGCACAGACACCATAAACAAGAAATAGATCAAATCGTGGCATTTTTTAAGGTGCCACAACTACTAACAACACCACCATCAGTGTGGTTTGAATTGGCCTGTTTCTTTTTGCCTTTTTCCCGCATTTCATTATCTTCCATCGCATAATCGAATCGATCAACAATTGAGTAACATAGAGAAGCAAAGCAAAATAAAAAGCACTGAATAAAGGTAAAGCTTCATATTGTAAGTGAAAATTCAATTGATGCTTCGTCTCCGATCTATTGTTGTGCGAGAAGCGTGCAGTTGACATTTGGAGGGTAACCGAACCGCTCTAGCGTAATGTAAACAAACCAACTGTCAAAACTGACTGAACAAATGTCAAAGGGTACTATGAATTCAAACCTTGCGGATCATTCCCATTCTGTACTATTGTTTCTATTTCGGCCATCTTGCTTTGCAGAGTGTATGTACAGTCGACAAAATGGTTCACAATTTGCAACGGATATCAATTCCGTCACGCCACATTCCTGCTAGAATCCGTTACTGGACGACATTGACAAAAATGTGAGCGCACAAGCTGGTGCGGCAGTGCTGTACAGATTGTACAGCTGCAAAGTACATCTCAGCTCGGCAACTGCAATGTCGCACAACTTCCCCTCCCCCAAGTCCAGCGACACAAAGGTAAGCGTTGTGCGTTACTGCCAGACGCCAAGTATTCGGAAGAATGTGGAACATTCACTTTTTTCCATGCGATACCTTTAAGATACGGCTTATGGTTTGGTCGGGAGGACAACGACAGGTGCTCGAGTTGTTTAAAGGTCCCTCAAGGTCGTCTGGAGTGGAGCGTGCGATCTCAAACACAAGCCATAAGTCAAGGCATCTTCCAATGATTCTGCCTGAAGTACACTATTCTTTATTTTCGGAGATTGCTTTTTTGGGCTGCGTGGATGGTTGGTATTATTAATGAACGATTGTTTGTCTTCTTTTCTGACAACATCCTGCGGAGATGAATGACAATGAGACACATGTTCGCTTCGACAAATCAATATAAATAACGATCGTCTCACCGATCGAGTGTTGCCAACCGAAGGCAGCCCTAGCCGTATTAGCTTTACAGAGAGCAAACGTTGCACGCAGCGGTCCATAATTGACTGCCAACTCCAAATAAAACGGCCAGCGAATTCAGCAGTGTACCGGACACACCCCTGACTTTAGCGTCGAACAATTTGTTACATTTCGAAATCTAATTTTAAACCCCGCTTCGACGCGAAACGTTTTGTTTGCTTGCACCGAACCGATATTGGCTTGGTGGGCGATGCTCTCGTACACCGTTTCTTGCGCTACTATATCCAAACCCTACAACAGGATTGTCTTTCGGTGTGGCCTTTACCGGCAAAAGTTAACTGATTCGATGCGATACCAAATGTTGCAAATCTTAGATCAATAGTTCGCACAGTACCTAAGGCAGGGTACTCTGAGACAATCTCCCCCCCAGGTAAACGCACTTCACCATTACTGGCGTGATCTCACGTGGTACCCTTCATCTGGTACGTCTCCACCGCAAAACAGTGGTGGCGTTGAGAAGTCGTTAATCTGATCTCATTTACCGTGTGCCATTTGATGGAGCCCAACTCTTGTCCACACACCCTCGCTATGGTGTGACGATAGCGACAGCACCGACAGTCCGGTCTTGTTGGCTTGAAGCGGCAAATAGTATCTCGCGATCGCACGGGTGACCAATGATTGCGATCTCTGTCGCTGATCTCACATAAATCATACGCGATCGAACGTATTAGTGGATCGCGAGCATGGCGGCACCGCAACGACATTGCGGCTGATGCGATTTATGCCGCCGGGTAACAACCGATCGGTCGATCAGTGTCGTGCAGTTCAAGATCACTCTCAGGCATCATCGTGGTTCACCCGAAGCATCGGGAGACAGTGACGTTCGCGAGTGATCGATGGAAGCAGACAACGTGCAGAATGTCGATACGGTTTCTCAGGTCCGCATTCCAGACCGTAGACATCGGACCGATCGTCTGACTGCGAAGAATAACGCCGTTTATGAGAAAATTGCATGAAGCTGTCTATGCTTCTCAATGTAACTCATTTTCTTTTCAGCTCCACAAAGAACTATTCTCACAAACTGGATTTAGTCGCCAAACAGGAATCCGCTGTGCTCATCATTACACCGATCAGCGATCCTAAAATAAGCTGTTCCGCGCCGCATAAAAATAAGCAAGCGATCAACTGTTGTTGATGGTGTCGATCATCTTCTTCACATTGCAACACTACACGCACGGAACCGGTCGTACGTTCCCAGTGAAAACCGGACCTTCCGGTCTGTCTACCGGTGACAGTCACGGTAAGAATACTAAGCGGATCTTCCTCACCAACTGCAGTTCGCGCGTTTACGTATGTATCTGTTTGATTTCCCCACATTTTCTCTTCGCCTTCGCGGCTTATAGACGTAACGTAACGCTTGGATAAACGATTGACACGTGATTCGTACGCAAAAGCGAATAAGATGTCAATGTTTTCAGACATAAAGTATACTTGGCAACATTTTGTCCAAAATAAAGACCAAAGCAGTGTGAGGAGGCGTGTAAGTTACAAGGCTGATTAATGGGACTTTAGTCGCTTCCAAAACGCAATCGTAGGTCTATGGAGTTGTGGGATATTGTTGAGAGAAAGTGAGTAAAGTATACGGAAGATTGTTTGTAGTTTAAGCTGCACGATTATGTGAATTTTGTTATCATCTTCGAACTCTCTTATGGATAATGCCCTACAATTTCAGAATTAAATGTGTGAGTCGTGACTTCTTCCAAATCTGCAATGCGTTACATCATCGTACAAATTATTGGAAGGAATAGAGGATTTTCAACAATCAGTAATCAATAATATAAGCTAAAAGCCCCTACAAATGAAGACGGATGCAAGAATTAGTAGACACTTTAGCTCTTCGTTGGTACAACCTCATCCGGTACTTGATGTTGGCCAACGGGTTTTTGCACAGTACTGGTGGCGTTTTCACATACTGACCCATCCCGTAACATTAGGAAGGTGTAAACCAGATAGCTAGGGTACAGAGCAAAAGAGAGATCGGAAAACTGGTTACGCCGAGCATTATGGGAAAAATGAGCTGAAAAACACAGCGAAACAAGTCATACGCGTGCGGCCAGAAGAAAACCTGGAGCCCAAGTTGACATTATTGTTATGTCGTTTGGCTAAATAAAGTCACGCGCAAGCAAAAGTGGTTTTTCCTGTGAAACTACGCACCGTTGGTTGACAGACGGTGGGGAAAGCGAAAAAGGTCGAACCGCACCTATGCAACACTGCACAGCTGCACAGCGGTGCAGTGTGTGCGATTGATTCTGTGTGGTTGATCGCATTTTTCTCACATCGCTGATGAGAAGATTCGTAGAATTAGATCCAACTGGTTCGAACGACACACATCGCCGCGGTTGGAATGAAAATGAAAGCTGAAACACGTCGTCTTGAATATCAGATATCGCACCTCGAACTGGTTTGCAATTAAGTTGAGGTTGGAATTATTTCGCGACCATTATTCTAGAGCTAGAGCTAGATCTTAAGTCATTAATATTAGTGTCTAAAACAGAACATGTTTCTGGAGCTTTGAAGAAAAACGGTACTTTAGGTGAAGATCGATTAAAATGGATGCTTTCCATGATAAACTTTAACCGCTTAACTGTATCTACCTTCTCAGGAGTGTTTTTTTTAATGATTCGCGAAACAATCTAAAACAATCATTAATAATCAACACAATACAGGCCGCCACCGAAATTCCTAAATCAATATAGCAAACGAAAAAAACAACAACCAACTAGTAGCGGTATTTTAATTTACAACAGACTTCTTTTTCTTCCAAATCGCCCCCCCCCCCCCCCCCGATTACGGAGACCAAGATCCGGATCCAAAAGTCTCCCCTCCCGAAGAAAACAGGACGCGCGTGTTCATAGCCTCGAGGAACGAACAACACGGCTTATAATCCACCGAACGGATGGGATTCAATCGACCTTGATTGCCTGCCGAAGATTTCGTGATCGTATTATATTGTGCCTTCTCGTGTTTGGAACATTCCCTCACGTTCGCATTCTGATCATCCTGCCCTTAGGTCATTTTTGGTGTCCATCCCCGCTGAACGATCGACACACAGATGTGGCCGGGTACTGCTTCAACTCCTTCTACACGATTTTGTGATTGACAGAATTTGTCGCTTGAAGCCTCGAAAGCATTAAATTGAATTCTTTTCCCAACTCTCTTGTTTCTTTTCGCCGTTTTCGCAACTAAAGCTAAGGGGTTCAGCACAGAACATTCACTGACCAATTAAATCGACCTCTGCGCGAGAACCTTTCGAACTGCGCTGGTGAGCTGATTTGTCTACAAGCGTGGCCGCCTTAATGCGCGATGGCTTCGCTCCGATACCGTTGACAGCTGACTAATGACGGTCAACGAGCTACCGAGGAGGTTTTGCCCTCCGCCACGTATTTACCCAGAAGAAGCCGACATCAAATTGAATTAGTTTGAAAAATTCGCATCGTTGGAGGCTCCACCAGGCAGCCGGAAGGTCAATGCTGGATGCCGGTGCAGGGGGAACACTGGAACAAGGCTGGTCTAAGACTAATAACGAAACGAGCTAATATCTCAAATGCAAATCGAGGTTCCTGGTACTTAATGCCTACTCTTGATGGTGATCCATAAGTCGATGGTGGCCTTACCGACACTCAGGAGTAAAGGACGTTTAAAGAGGTCCGAAGTACAAGAACTTTTTGGGACATTGGAGAGGAATTTTATCAGGTTTCAATCGATAAAGTGTCCTCGAAGAAACACCTACGCCCCTTTTATATTGGAACCTACAAAACTACGACAGGAAGCCTGAGGTAGGAAAATAACAATTAATTTCATAATGGGTGTGGTTTTGGAGGTTGATCGTTTGGCTTCATTCATCAATCAGAAAATAGCAAACAGTTCCTTCCAGACATTTACTTTTCTATTAGTGTATGTGTAGTTGATTAATCGCAGCTACTTCGGGCAAAATTCCTTTCTCACTCTTTATATAAAATATGTAGTTTTCTTATGGAATTCGTACACCCAACACTTTCTACGGCTTTTTGTTTCAACAAGAGCAGACAAGAATTCCTATAAGTGTAACCTACCATGCGTGAAACACCCGTAAATATTTTCAATTCTTCAGCCATTGCGCAAAAAGCGATGGCGAGAAATATTTTCTTCGCAGAAGTGCCAACCGCCAGAGGAGTAGAAATGTGGAATGCAAAAATAAAATAAAATTTCCTCTCTGCCACAGAAGAATGAGTTCATTATCTTCTCGCATCGGTTGACCGGTGGTCGTTTCTGCTACGGTGCTGTGGAGCAGGGAGCTTACTTAATTCCAGACACATCTACCAAATACACGGTAGCTTCAACGTAGAATTGAATCCGGGAGTTGCGGTCGAGTGAATTCCAGCCCAAGCACTCAAAGTTGCCAAAAAAAAAAACAGCTTCCTTTCCTGCGATCGTGTAACTTTCTTTAATTTTTGGAAGCCAAACTATAACTCTGCATCGAAATGAAAAATACACTGATGAACTTTGTGTAAAAAAAAAACAAGCACAAAAAAGTCGAAGGTCACAGACAGTCCAACCGAGACAGATCGCATATCAGTATCCAGAGCGCACGAACCGCGAACCGGAAGTACGCTCGAGCAAACACTCCCGCGCACCATCACCTTTCGTATGGGCCGATCCCGTACCGATACCTTCAGGTTTTGCGCGTAAAAGTGAACGAAAGTTATTTCTCTTTTATTAGGTCATTCCTCGGTCGAACCGAACGGCCATCGAACCAAACAAATGGCGAAACACCGGTAAAACCATTTTCTTCGTGAGGATCGTAACATTTTAATTGTGCTCGAAACACGATGGAGAAGCCATTAACAAATGCGATTGTTTAGAAATGGTGCAGCAAACAAATGCCAACAGCGGAAGGTTGCGATCCATTCTATGCGAGCGGTAGAACTTTCGCAAGGTGAATGAATCTGACACTCCGACGAGATATGTTCCAGCTGAGTAAACGTGGTGTCAATGTGCCTTCCCGGTTTTACGTACAGATTTCGTGGAACACAGCTTGACGGTAATACGCCCCTGGAATTTGAAGCCTCCACATCCTCCCTGAGTGCACTCTGCTGGAAGTGCTACTCCGTGGCGGCGGTATGTTTACGATCTTTCAGAATAATTTCCCTACCCCTGCAGTGTGTGTGTGTGGTTAATGAGAATTGTATGTTTTCAAAAAGTGTTCTGCGATCACGAAATGCCCGCCGGGTGGAATTATTATGATTCGAATGAAAAAACCCCCCCGAGCAGCGATCAATCACGCGATGGGAAATATATGAAGGCGCTTTGCGCTGCAAACGTCAAACATTGTAGTCATATTTAGGAGTTCTTGATGATAGTTATGGTTCATTAATCATACCAGCACAATGAGGCGTACAAATGTTCCAAAAAAAAAGCCAATATGACTTTAACGTCTTGGAATTATAAAGAAACGCTCCATTTGCATTGAAGAGTACTTCAGATGGCCAGAAATAGAAGTCATGTTCCGGATGGTTGAAAAGCGATCTTCAGCATTTGATCTTGAGTCTTGACTTTGACCAGGGTCTTGACTGCTCTTTTTAGCTGAGCATTACTTGTACCAGTACCAGTCTCAAGGAATTCCATCATCCAACACTTTCCTCACTGGTTCTGTCAAAATAAAAGTAGCTCCCTATTTAATGGCAGTGACTCAACTCCCATCCTCATGAGGCGCGTGTGCGCATCGTTCAAGCATGTGGTTTGTTGAACTCTTGACATCTCCCATCGCGAGTAACGTATGGCGACGCAAAACTCCCACCAACCACGTGCGACGGCCAACGAACTGCAGTCCGATGGGTCGTGCGTCGCGCCTAATGCGCACGTCTGTCCCGCGGCTTAGAACAAGCTGGTGAGGAGGGCAAAATTAGATCAACGCCGCACGTTGTTGCTGTGTGTTGCTTAAGTTGCGCTGATGGCGTCACAGTTCTAGACACGGGCGGAGTGTGATTGTTGGAACCGAACCGATTGAAGATGTGCCGATGCTACTCATCACCGGAAAACACCGCAAAGAGAAGCGAAGTAGTACAATAAAATGAATTTATCTTCCACATCTCGCACACTACCCATCTGCCAGTTCGAGTTTATAAAAGATAAGCATAAAAAGAATCACACCGATCCGGTACACGACGTTCTTTTACTCTCGCCATTCGTGTGGTTTTTGCGGTGGTTTCGGTTATTTGCTTCCTCTTTACGACAAACAGTACACTTGCCGGAGCGTGTTCGTACGGTGGTACGGCTAAGTGTTAAGTAATCCAAAAGCCGCAAATATCATGAGTCATAGGAGTGAGTGTGCGCGGGAGGAGAGCTCCGTCCAGGCTCCGATTCTGGACAAAAGGTGACAAAGCGAAAGAGCTGCCTTGGGAGCGTCAGACCGATCCTGTACCTCCATTACCCACCGTCCGAAGTACGTATATAGCTACGAGGTGGAACTACGACGTAGTAGTACCCAACACGACACAGAGACAAATGGCGTACAACACATCAACGACAACGGCAGACGGAACCTACAGGACCAGCTGTAACTGTGGTCGGCTTCTTTGTTTAGAGGTTCGGTAGGCCCGTGTGAGAACCGTTATACCCGGGGTGGCAAGGAAACACAATTAAAGTAAAGCACCGACGACGACCACGACACGGTCTGTGGTATTACGAGATGGTGATTGCGCTGCAATGTAACCCGACAAAGGCACGACACGGTTCCTGCCCGTGTGAGGAGTTCCCGTTGCACTGCCGGACTCCGGGAGCAGTCGATGCGGTTTTTGGAGCGTTTTAATAAAGGGACAATGACGTTTGTTTGGAGCGCGAGGTAACAGTGCTTCTGGGACACTTTCGGAGTACTTGAAGCGTCTTCAGAAGTTCAGCGCACGCGGTTTCGACATTTACGGGATCGACATTTAAATTATTCCAAATACGGGTAACTTCTCCGATCTTTCGGCGAGAGTGCAATGTGATATTTTGAATTCTTAATTCCAAATTACTTTGAAGACAGCTTATGTTTCTACACAGTGCCCACGTGTGCTTCTAAATAGGTCAGCTCGGAACAATAGATCGCGATCGCTAGCGCACTATTTTACTGGAATCGTGATTCAGAGTAGCTCCAGGTTTGGTCAATCTGTTATTTGTAGTAGGAATAGCGTTAGAGACATCGTTTATGCATTAATAATCATCAACCAAAAAGAGAAGTAAAATGATAAATTTTAGTTCAAAAATTGAGCTCTAGGATCTCATTTTTTGCCTTTCAATATCTCTTGTATTTGAAACAAATTTCTCCACAGAAGGGATGCAACCCAGCCGTATATTCACTGTAAATAATCGCAAAACGTTGGGCTAATTATTTCAAATCGCTACCGCTAAAGCCGTCCAGCGTCATAATTCATCACCGCACAACGTAAGGGATCTCCAATCTTTCGACCCAGCCTGTGCGCGTGCAATTTCGGTGTACACAGTGAAGACCATAATGAAGCATAATGAAACATAGTAGTTTGTTCCTACCCTGCCGGCAATCAATTATGGTCAGCATCAAACGTGAGCTAAGCTGCGCGTACCAAACACTACCATTTACCATACCCCAAAGGGAGAGAGACAGAGGGAGGAAGCCTTACCCTTCCGAAGGCCGGGTCGTGTCGGAGCGAAATGTGATGCTTCTTGCCGACGACGTACTTGGCGCCGCGTAGCTTAGGAGAAACATAATCACATCACCAAACTGTGGAACGGAAAATGCGCGATACGCGAAATGGTGCTGTTGTTTGGTTGGAGTTTTGAGTTGTAAAAGAAGAAAAACAGACGAGAAAATTGCCTTGCAACAGGAAGAAGGAACTGCAGTCCGTCTGGTTCGGCAACAGCTTCTTCAGGCCCGGTTCAGATGGGATAGTGGCTAAGTGAAAGTACAAACACAGTCCTGTTCCGTTCGCATGGTGGAACGGTGCTATTGTGTAACTGCACCGTGGATGCATGCGAAGAACGCGATGAATCTCGCCAAACTTCGCGTAGACTCATGCGTAGCGGGGATGGAACGGTTTGTATTACCTTCCCCTTATCGCACCGATCGCCAACATTAAGACGACGGTAAGCGTTCGCATATGTATAGGACTACCTTTCTAAAAAAAAGAAAACAAACACTACTCGTCCAAACGCACCGTGAAGAAAGAATTGACTCCGTCTCCAGGTTCCGCCAAAGAGATCTCCAATCTCCAATGGGACATCTTGCTAAGCTGGGAAAGATTGTTATCTGGAGGTAAGAACACAAGAGTCACATCTAACCTTGCGGTGATTTATACGTGATCCAGATGGTACTATATAGATACTACCGCGTTACGGTTTCTACCTGTTTGGACCTAATTCCCAGGATCTTGCACACTGCAAGATCAAGGCAGTTCGTTATACGCTGTGTGAATTATGCAACGCATCCAATCCCACGGATATCCTACGAACTCATACAAAATCGCCAAACCTTACCTTCCTATACGAAATCGGCTTCCAAACACCATTTTGAAGTCGGCGTAGATACTTCTATTGCTTCACCGGAACCTTCTTTGATGACGACCGGGGTGACGACCCTGATAGATGGGCAGTTCCGGATGCTTTTCGTTCGGACAAACACGCGCTTACACACAGAATCGGTGTTGGAAAGCAGTTGTATGCACTGACACAATCTCTCGACAAGATCGATCTCTCGACCTGCGAGATGAAACACACATACACGTTCTGCTAACCCAATTTCGCACTGTGCGGTTTGCCCGGAGGCTTGGGGAGGGTTATACTTCCTTCACAACGTCACACACCAACGCCACACTGTCGCCCGGGTACTGAAGTCACCACCACCAGGCAAATACACGATAATGATAGATCATCCCGATAATTTTTCACATTAAGAGCTTTCACCACCAACGGATGATCTTCGATGGAGCAAATCAGCTGATCTCACTTGTTGGTTTACGATATCTGGAGCCTCTTCACTCTGCCTTCTACTGAACGTGTATATTTTGTTTTCCTTTTACCTTATCACATTAAGCAAAACTTACAACACGACATGCAGTTCTTAATAATCTTCAAGAATTTCTAACCTCACAATAGCAACGCTTCGCAAAAAAAAAAAACACATCAACCTGAACACGTCTCGTCGATAACACGTTTCCCCTTCTTTCGCTTTCTCGACGAGTACAAGGGATGATCACCAGTGCCACGCATAGAAACCCCAATCGCAAACACTTGCACCTTTCTCACTCTTGCTCTATGCTCGCCCAATCATGCCGGGAACATGTTGGCTAGGTTCTACGTTACATTTTCACCCTTGTGCACTATGCATAGCAAGGTCATCCCCTTTGCATCGGAGGGTTGCGCTTCAAGTTACATCAGACGTATCGGGGTGGGCAGCTTTCTTCCAGCTCTCACCTTACAGCCCCTACCCGGGGCTAACGATCACTGTTGTGCACTGTTACCATTTAGGGAAAATGGCAAATCCACTGCCAGTTTGATGGTATGCATAAATGTAAATTCACTTGCAAGCAATTTAATGGAACGCACACACCAACAGGAATCAGAGCACACGAGAGCGTGGAAAGTAAATTACCACCACACTTGCTAAGTCACGCGCAAATAAAAACGAAACCACGAACGCGAATTCTACAATGAACAAAGTGCGCAACGTACGACCGTACGTCCGTATGCTGCGCAGTCCAACGATCAATTGACGTGCGTTTGGGTTCTCTCACAGAATTGGGGAGAATGTGCATCCCCACCACTTTTGTGAGAGTGATCATGCGTATGCTCTTCATTCCAGCGAATTATGCTCTTTATAACGGTTCACAATAGCTCGCTCGTTTGCCTTCCATCTCAGTTCGGAGACCGGCGTAAGAGCGTGAAGGTTTGAGAGTTAAGTCAATGTGGAGAGCTAAGTCAACGAATGGTTGATCAAAACAGAAATGATCAAAACATTTCTTCTGAGCTTAACTAGCCTGGTGGTGTAAACAGCCATACTGTGGTGTAGTTCAGTGTGGTGTAACGACGATTATGCGAAGTACAACACCAGCCAAGAGAACTTGACTTGCATGTGGTTAAGCTCTCGCTCTCTTTAGCTCTCTGCTCGCAAATGAGGGGAAATGGACTAAGTCAGATTTCTGTCAGGGCTTCTAAACCCAATAAATTCAGTACAATCCACAAATGCTCAAATACTTGTCTTTGGTGCCGTGACTAGGATTCAATGTGAATGATTTCATACAGCAAAATCATAAGGTATATAGCATGTAAAGGAGAATTATCTCAACGATTTCAACACTTTAACTTAAAACAATATAACGCCTCTTGCACTACTGTACCAGTAATACTCAGTTCATAATTAATGTCCATTCTTCCCCCAGTTCGATATCAAGGTGTTGCTGCTGTGCACTATTTTTGCACGACCATATCTGCATGAATGATTCGCTACCTAGTTTTTGCGTATTATCTTAAGGTGCGACAGCCGTAACCCGTCATGTCGACGGACTGTGCGATTAATCGACCACCATGTGCGCATGCTGCTGCTGCTGGTGGTGTTGTTGTTATAGCCCTCGCACACTCGGCTTCGTAGTAGGTCATCTTGTCGGTTTCAGTTTTTTACCTTCTGGATGCTTCAAGCTGTCGCTGTCGTTCCACGTTTGCAGCAAAAACGGGAGTATCACCAAGAACGAGAGCATTGCACAAAGCAAAAGCGAGGGTACAACCCTTACGATCCCTTCCAATGATGTGAGACGCCTGCCACTGTCGTTTCGGAAGATCACGTTTGTTTGCAACCTTTTGGAGCTCTCCTCCATTGCAACTGTTTTCGCTTTCGGTTGATCGTTTAAAGTCCACAGAATAAGCGTCTAGCATCACCGAAACGGGACTCGTCACATTCGTTTTTTTTTTGTTTTGGGCATAAAAGGCCATACCACCCGCGCTTGCATAGGACGGACGTCTTCGCGGTGGCTGGCTTGGTTTCCGAGTGGGCGCATTTTTCTAGCCATAGCCAACCCAGCTGCACCTGGGAACTCGATCTGTCACTGGACACCCCTCGAATATTACAGCCGAACTTTGCAGACTAGGCTAATGCACGAACTCCCATTCGAAGTTGTCGCATGAGTGACCCAAAAAAAAAAGCCACGGACAGCCCACCAACTTCTTGCAATTTGAAGTCCTACACAAACGACCGCTGCAAAGGTAATCGCACATGATTGATGGACGCATGGTGGCGAAATCGCACCCGAACGTTACGCTTTTGAGAGAGAGAGCAGTAAAAAAGCTCTGAATTAGCGGGGGCTGTGATGCTATTGTGCGTGTGTTACTATCAACGGGAAAAAAGGGCTCGGTACCCGGCCGGGATCAACGTTTACCCTCGGGGAGGGATTGGATAGATCTCCTGCCCTGACAACCTTTGCAGGTGAACGATGAATGGATGGATTAGTTTGATTAGCTGCAAGCGAACGTTGGACACAATTTGTTGCTCGCAGGTTGGTACGGTCACAGGGCAATCGTGCTACCGCCGTGTGGCCCATATTGTCACTAAGCTGTGGTAAGATTGCCCTAGGTGTCAATGTGCAGTTTACGCCTCGAATCAAGCCAGAAGTCTAGCTGCAACAGTTGCGTAAAGTTGTGGACCAGCCGGTGAGCTAATCCCTTCAGTGCTTTTATAATACATTTTATACCAGCACGATCCACATGACCCGGGCAGTCTGGATCACCTTCAAGCAGTAAAAAATGAAGCTGTCAGAATGGAATAAGTTAGTTGAAGTAACGCGAGACATCAAACGCATAAACCACTCTCTCGCCCGGGCGCATCATTATTGAGGAAGTCGGCTGCCGGTGGAGAAACACTGTTGGAGACAAACACCATAAAAGGTTGATTTCTTACACACCATGCTAAATTGCAGTAATTCCCACCGACATGGGAATCGTTGCCATGCCGCCATTGGACCTTGCACACACCGTGCTCGTCCACAGCTGCCCAGCTTCCCATTCGATGCTGACCATCTTTTTACATGTCGGATCTTGGCGTGGAAAGTGAAACACGAACAACAATCTATCCAGTCACCTTCGGCCAGTGGGATGGAGGGACGTAAAGTTGTGCCAAGATTATCCCGATTTGGAAAGTTTCACTTTCGTCTAGTGGTCTAGAGCACTTCAAGATGCCCATCGATGCAAAACGAAATGCGACAGCTCCGAGCGTGTTCTTCCCTTTCGTGTGCCATACTGATACACTTCGAAGCAGGAAAGCGGGATTGGTCTACCCAATTCCAATCCGGGTGCGATCTCCCCCTAGTTTTGGACACCAACCTCGTCCAAGATCATCGTGTGCGGAGGTTCGTTTGCATCGAAAACTAAACAGCATAACAAGCCAATTTTCCGCCCCGACACTCGAAGAAACTGTTCGAGTTGGCGGTTGTGATGACTGGCCCCGATCGCTTCGATGCCATCTGGAGCGTCTAAGCGTTGACCTATCCTGGGTGCTTTGCTTTCAACTCGTGCGCAGAGCTAACAGCTTGGCGAGACGCTATTGCACTCTCCAGTCAAATCAAACTCAGCTAAAGGTTCATCTAAATTGGATGTTTCACCATCCTGTGGATGGACTGTGGCACCAACAGCCCCCCTCCCCACATCCAGATGAGGTAGAGTTTCTTTTGGAGCACGCTTAACTTCGAGACGGTGTAAAAGTTCATAGAAGTGGCTTGCATGCTTTCAATCTGCTCTGCAAACATGGGTTTTCTCCTGGATCTCGGGTGGTTCCGTTCTTATAGCCCCGGGGAGGTCACCCAGCCAACTATGGGTGTGAAGGTGCGATCTACTCCAAAAGCTGAACATCTTAATGAAAGGTACTCCAAACGAAAGTGGAGTAACGTTACTCCTGGTGAGGTCTGAATTCAGTCATTATTACCGGAGCACACTGGGGCTATCTGATCGAAATTGATCCATTGATTCTTCAATTTATGATGTTCCTCCCGTTCGTGCCACTACCCGGTGTCCTACAACTCATAAAAGTTGAGCTTGCAGTGGTGTTTTATTGATTTATGGAGTTCATTCTTTGATTGGAAGTTACAGTCCACGGTGTGCTATACTTTCGTACGAGCACTACCGGAATGAGCCCTGCAGGCTGCTTTCGCGCGCGCCCGAGAGTACACGATCGATTTCTGCATTGGTTTAGCTTCGTTTGTTATGGTAATGCGTAGTCGTCGTCGTCGTCGTCGCCGTCGCCGTCTATGTTGGAGTAGGTCGTTATTGGCAGATAGCCGATATGCGATAGGCACGGCGTGGCACACCGAGTCCCCGAGTTGCCGATGACGGGGTTTTGTTGGGCGATTTCAGCCAGCCGGTAGAGTGCAATGCTCCCCCCGAAAACAACAACAAAAATAAATGGGGAAAAAGAAACCGAAAAACCCTTTCCTGGGGCGGTAAAATCTCACTTTCAATCTGGCTGGCTGGCCGGCGAGTCTGCGCCCCGGAATAGCAACAAGTAAACGGGTGGCACATGCCGCGGTGCATTACAATTCCCGTGGGCCGTCTCGCAACAGGTGATGAAATTAAATTTCAACCAACGGACACTTCGGGTTTCGGCAGCTTTTTTTTGTGTATTTTCATCATTGAAGAACGATGTATGTATTGGTGGTGGAGCACACTTTTGCAAACACTTTTTTCTAAAAATGATTAATCGAAAAATAAAATAAGACACGAACCCTTTGGGGAGCTATGGTAACGTCTAGGACGTCTTCTCAAGACGAGGCTCATAACTAGGCCATCACTCTCCCTCTTCGGGGAGTTCTGAAATCGCGCAATCCACCACCACCAATCAAAGATGCATAAAAACCCCAAAACCACAAATTACAACAAGAAAAACGAACTCATTGCAAAGCGTGTTACAGTTGCACAAGCGCACTAATAAATTCCAGTATCATATTATCATCGCTCCACTCCCGGCGTTGCAGGATGCTCTTTCCACTGCCGTGTGCTTTAGGACGGCAACCCTAGGAGCTTCAATCGAATCCATTGCTTCACCGTAAAATAATGTAACCTCAATTCACTTTCCATCTCCCAGTGGCCGGTCAGAGTTGACGACGAAATAGTTGCACGTTTCCGAAACCGCACCGCAAACCACCCCTCACGGACTAAATGATACCGAGAGAGTACCAACGGCTAGGTGCGAATTATGGTTTTAAAAATCGCCTTTTTCTGCCGCTGATTACCGAACTCTCCTTTTGTTGGTTTCGGCGATGGAAAGAAATAAGCAAAAGCGTAGCAAATTGTGATCTTATTGCGGTTATGACAAAAATATTTCACCCCCAAAAGCGCGATCGCTTTTTTTGTCGGGAAGGGTTTGCATATTTTAATATGCGTGTTTTTGTGGGCTACCCTTTTTTGCTGGGTGTGGCTAGCAGGCTGAAATGTGTCATGGTCGATAAATTTGACACACATGCTGTTGGTGCTGTGTTTATCGATCGTTTCATGTGCGCCAAGGTTGCGTTCTACGTAACGAGGAGAAATTATTATCTCCCGTGTACTGTAACATGCTTCTGACGTCCATTAAACAGTTCAATGTGTAAGGGGTTATTATGACACCGCTGTGATGTGTGATTATGAGGGCTGCAGTGGTAGAAAACTATTCTTAAAATAAAACCACACCACCAGCAAACACATTAAATCACGTTCGGGAGAGTGTTTCGCTGAGATATGGCCTCGAGTTGGAGTTCAAACTACGCAACGCCCTTGGGAAGCTGGTTGCATGATGATCTCAATTTAACTCCATTCCTTCTGCGAGTGTTAAAAATCCATTACCTACGGGAACTGCTTCCCGTGCGTGTAAGTGTTGGATCGTTTGCACGTGGATTGATGTCACTCCATCTTCCCCCGACATGGAGAAGAGATTTAAAACTCATTACACGGGAAAGAAGAAATATTCTTGTCCATTTCACCTTTGTTAGCATGGTAGATTCTTTACAATGCTATGGAGGCATTGTGCCTAGCATCATTAAACTAGATGCAAAGCTTTTGCATGAGAAAATAAGAGCTGTATTTGTTACCAGTTTCTATTCAATTATAACGATACAAGATTAAATAAATTTGCTCACGCCCGAACAGCTTTGCGGTGTAAAACGACGCTTATGAAGCAGTGGTAGCCCTTCAAATCAACCGCTCTTCTGTATGGCTCATTAGCTTGGCGCGGTGCTAAGCATTGCTTCCAAAAACCGCAAACCTAGCGCTAATGCTTCTATATCATCAACTTGTTGTGGCTAATTTTTTGTTTGCCGCAGCCCCATAATCACCCCCACTGAAGCCTGCTGCCCACGATGATCTGGCCCGCCAACCGAAGGAGACACCCACCAGAAGGCTTGAAAGGCGCCCTATAATAGCCGCGATCGGTTACGATCCTCCAAAATGCCACCGATGACGTATTGTAGCGTAGTGGGCAAAAGTGAGAGCAACTTCTTGCGCGCACACACACACACGCGCCAACCGTGTCGCGATCGTACAAACAAACGAAACGAAACCGTCCCTTAAGCATATCGCATAAGCGCCTGCTCGATTCGATGCCGCCGCGCATCGGTTCCAATAAATTGCAGTTGCAATATGTTTACAATTTACCCGCAACACTTCATAAAGCTTGTTACGCTATCAATGAGGGTGTGTGCTCGTGTGCCCGTGGAACAGGGGGGGGCGATTCATTTAGGCGCCAGCTTCGTTTTTTTTTTGTTGTATGAGCAATAATGGTGTTTGAAAGCGGGAATGCCACAGGCGATTGGTAATAATTCACGGTGCGACACGGGAAAGGAGTTCCTCCTCGGTACGGTCCTAGAGTTTGATCGACCTATGTGTCCGTTTTGGGGGTTTTTCTTCTACGCTGTTAAGGTGTGAATATTGTCATTAGTCAGTCCCTTTGTGCGACAATATTCTCCGTTGTGAAGGGGCGTTATGATCGTGAATCGATGAACTCTAATGAGCAAGAGCATAAAGTTTCCATTTTTCCCAGCAAAAACATAAAGCAAAAGCTATTCCATGTTTGACGCCGACAGCCATCCCCTTTCAAGAGAGCTTTCAATGGGGAGCTTGAAAGTATTTGTGTGGAGAGCTTTCGTTGGGAGCTTTCCAGCAGTCGCTCTTCAATAACAGCGAAAGAGAAGAGCTTTCAGTGGAAACTGTGGTGATCGTTAACGTAGTGCAATGAGAATATTTGAGAAATTTAAGAGAAACCCAAAAATACTTAAAACGTTGTTGAAATCTGTAGCAAATTAAAAATAATTAGTAAATAAATCCGAACCTCCAAGAAAATTAAAATAAATCCAAAAAATAAAA
>KI423582.1:14389-27886 GCA_000473375.1 Anopheles culicifacies | reverse complement strand
AGAAGAAGAAGCATTAACACTATTCCTGCTGCGTTTAAATGTACACAAACCGACTGATAATATTTAATTACCACAATGAAATCATGTTGCATCGGGACACGGTTTCCCCTGATGAATGGAGGAAAATCATCATTCAGATTCATTCTTCTCCTGCCAGCTCACCAGTAGAGCTTTAATGCAATTTCCGGGTGACTGAGTGAACCGCATCCGGACCGAACAGTGAACACTGTCATTTAGATGATGCTACTATGGGAACCTCACAGAAGGCGCCTGCTGAATATTCGCGAATCCACCAGCACGTAATACCAACCTCACGATGGCTTACTTTGGTAGAAAACTGTAATTTCTTTCCATTCACGGTTTCGCTGTTCGTCACTAATGATAGTCATTAGCGGCGAGCATCGATCGACACCTTCGGTGAATACGAGCTTACACTCAGCGAGCCAACTCACTGTTGGGGATATTGAATTGAGTGAAAAATGGTACAGGGAACAGAACGAATTGACGGCTACGTAATCTTTACAGGGTGAGCAGATCATTCGGAAGGTGCTTAGCCAAAGGTGCTTTTGGGTCTGTGTTGGTAACGATGTTAAACGCTAAACATTCACCATAATCTTCCCAAGCGGTATTGCTCTATTCTAGTGATCGTATTCCCATTTTGAGACAGAAATCAAAATGATCACCATCCCGCACTCTTCATGACTCTTCTTTGAAGAAAAAAAAAACCATAATCAAGAAGGGGAAAATGCAACGTACTGATATTGCAGCGGCAACCGCACACCGATTGAAACCACAGAAAAGGTTCGTCGCTTAATGCGAACGGCATAAGCAAACACAGCCAACGTGGCTCGAATGTCGGCTCCTGCTGCCGGTGTGGAGTTGCATATTTTCCCACACTCCCACACTCGGATCGTAAGCTTGGGTGGACGACCTCCACAGGTGGACCGGGTGGAAAAATTCACCAGCCTAATGACGAACCGATTGCTCGTAAAATGACATCGCCCCCGGAGCGATTTTGTGGTATCGCAGAGTGGGGAAACAGGGCTGCCATGGAAGGACGTTTAAAATAGACGGTTAGCATTATGAAGAAGCCGGCAGTTCATTTGGAAACCCCTTGTCAGGAAGCGACGGGAGTAACGGGAGGAGTAAAAAAAGGTTTAAATATCACATCGCAAAAAGAAAATGCAGCCTGCTAGTGGTTGCACTGTATCTCTTTCGGTCATTTCAGTTCATTTCGAATTATGGCAATGTTTTCGTTTTCGGCTTTCTGGTTTGGAATGCCGTTTCTGCTTTTGCGAATAATTATTTTTCCAAACAAAATGTGTGCGAATTTTGTGTTTTTTGTTTACGCCATAACTACGGAAGCACGTTCGGAACGTTCCCGTTGGTGTGAATGCACGAATTAATGTTTTAAAATTCGCATCGCATTGGTTTCTTTTTTTGTTTTGTATTTTTGGAAATTCAGTTAAGTAACACGCTTTTAATGGATAATTAGAAACAGTCGCCATAAAGTGTGCTGCACGTTAAAAAGAGCATTAGTTATCGTTAACATATTTTCAACGAAAAAATGTTAATCCTGTCAGCAAATAATTTTTAAGTAATGTATTTTCATTATCAGGGGGTGGTTCGGTGGCAGAAAAGATAGCTACGCTGGTCTTCGAACGGACAGAACCGAGGTTCGAATCCTATTCGAGCTGTTCCTCCGAAGGAGCACAATCAAGTCACGGAAGCAGGCCAAGACCTCTCGAGGTTGTTAGAGCCTTCGTAGAAGATGAAGTTATATTATTTTTTTTGTTCCTGTATCACGGGCTGGCCGTATTAAACTTCATTTACCACGTAGCAAGTCAGTCAGTCCATGCTACTGGGGGATGGTCCGAATGGGATTTGAATCCCGGTCCGTGATGTGTAGGCCCGGCGCCAAACAACTCTTCCACCTGGCCACCCCTAGTTATCATGATTGAACCAGATTGAAAAAGGTAAACTATGATAAATAAACATTCTTTCGCTCAAATATTCATACACTTCGAACTTTAGTGAATGACTCGTTTGAAAGGAGGTAACCTGCTAAGTCAATGGTAATGGCTCCTGTCTTTCACCCGATGAGCCCCGTTCCAACACCTCACCCGGATCACTCCTTTGTACATAAGATAGATTATCTGGTTACATGCTAATAATAAATTTGTCAAGCCCTGTAAGGCATAGATGACTTTATGTTTCGATATGCAAAGAAAACAAATGAACTCTAGGGATTTATCAAGTACATCTGCTTGGTTCAACAACGTTTCCGCTACAATAATAAATCAACTTATCAGCAGCTAAAGAAAATTCTCGTTTGGTAAAGGGATAAGAGCATAATAAGTTGAGTAAACTAGTAAAAATTAATTAGAAGTGATTTGAGTGGCAGTAATTGGAGCAGCAACTGCAGTGATGGAGACTGCTACTGATCGATTCCAGAAGGAATTGATCGGTTATCAAAAATTTTTGAGATTATTTAATTTGGTTTGAATATAAATCATTAATTTGGATCAATTGGCGAAATAAAATGCAAACTAGTACATTAGAAGTTCTTAGACGAGAAGATTATACACCAAAGAGACAGGGTATATTTCATTTTTAGAGGCCTTTTTTATTCCTCGAATTTTTAAATCGATGTCTGCCCAATAGCCTTGTTACCTTACGACGCAAATACTTCCTCAAGAATCCTCAAGACATTCAAATCAAATTATCAGCAGTTAATGTTCTTACTCTTCAACACAAACGTTAAGCAGACAATAAAAGTGTTCAGTTGATTGAATTTCCACTCACACGGAACATAAAGACAGCTTCAATCTGTCATTTCATCACCCACACACATCAATCAATAGCATTTCCTTCTAATTGGTTTGAGAAAATTCCACACCAGTTCTACCAGCGGCCATGTTCTTATTCCCTTCCATACGAACATTCCATCACCAACTATTTACACCTTCGACAGTAACAGCATCGCAATGGAAAGAAACCGCAACACACCACGCCACGGAATAAAAGCCTAAAAATTCTTCACGTCGCAAATCGCACCTTACCAAATGACGGAAATGACCCACTTTGCACCCAATGCAATGGGCGATTCGGAAAATTCTCACAATATGAAGCAACGAGACACTCTCCCGCCCGCACCCGTTGTGTGTGTGTGTGTTGGTCTAATTCCGTCGGCCAAAGTTTAGTGATCTGATTTTACCAGCTTGCTTTGGTTGGCCATTTTTTTTGCTTTCTTACATCAACAATCACCCCAACCCACCCACCGAACCAAACTGACGTGCGAACCTGGCGCAAAGATGCCGCCAACCGGGCCCGGTGAAGAAGAGTCGAGCGCGATAAAAGGAAGCGTACACCACAATCTACGTCTCGGGCGCTTCTTTTAGCCCTTACCCCCCAGGCCGCATGTCATCGCTCGCCACGCTATGTCTAATCGTGGCCATGTTAGTCAACATAAAACTCCCACACCGTCCTCCCACCCCCCCCTTTGTGCAGCGTAATAGCCAAATGAAAAGAAGACCGGGATGGGGTAAAGTTTGTTTTTGCTCACGACACAGCATAGTTTTTTCCGCGACACAATGCGCCAAAAACCCGGTCCCCCGCGGGTGAAGCGTAGGTATGGATGAAAGGCAAAAGAAAAGTAGAAGAAAAACAACAATTGAAAAAAAAGGTGTTACAAGCGCCCCGAAAATGTGAAAACACAGCACAAACATTGAATGGACAGTCTTTCTTCCAAAAAAAGAAGAAGCTAGAGGAAAGATGAAAATGAAACGACATAAAAGTAAAGATGAGTCAAATGAACGAGAAAAACTAACACACAGCATACATTTACAGCCGATTTGGTCCGACTCCAGATGACCACATGGCTGAATGAGGGTTGGTTTTTTCGACCGCTTGTTTAAGTGAAGATCAACCGATCGTCACAATTACTATGCAGCTGTTGTTATGATGACTTGTTTCTTTTTTTGTGTTTGAAGTGAAAGCTGTGATGTAAATGAATTTAGAGACGGACAGGAAAAAGGCACACATCACATTTCGATACAGTTTGGTGGAATGTCGTCGCACTTCGCGTGGTCAATTGATCGCAGTTGATTTTGGACAAAAGCGAATCACGCCGCATGTGTCATTCGTCGCTTACTTTGTGCAAATCTTTTTGCTTTGTATTATTACTCTGTCATACTACCCTCTCCGCTTCCAAACACTCAGCAACGTCCCGTCCAGTAGAATGTCTTCTTCCTTCTATGCCGCGAATGGACGTTCGCCCGGTGAGCGGCAGATAGCGTTGATGCTAAGAGCTTTCGCCTTTCCTCCCTCACGTAGCACACATTTCCATTGTGCGCTCATCTTCACCTTCCTTTCAGTTGCCTACCGCTACAGCACGGGCCCGTGCCGCTTCAGGTGGAAAACATTATGCAATCTGTAGCATCACGGCCAGCATGGGGCGGGTGAATCCAGTCGACACTATTGCTTCATCTACCGGAGCCACGCGGCAGAAGAAGATCCCGCGAAACCTTCCCTCATGTTGGTGTTCCCTGGTTGGGCTGACCGACTGGTCAGACCCCCAGTCGGAATCGGTCGTCAGCTGTCGCGACGGGTCGGATTTGTTTAGTAAATTTTGCTTGTATGTTGGTGGGCATTGGCAAAATAATTCCCACCAAGCCCCAACTTGGATGGGTTGGAATGGGGTTCAATAGACTACGTACGTACGAATCGCTAATTATGTAAATCGATGCTATGTCTAAGGCACCAAGGAGACATTCTTGGGATAGGGAGTCCCAAGTTCGGAGTTGGTAGATATTGAATGTTTTGCATTGTAATTAATGTTTTAAATTGAAAGATAATAATAAATTAACCACGCTTCAAGCGTTCATTGATCGCCGCCGGAATGTCGACTATGTCGACTTCAGTTTATTTGCTGTCTAGTATATTATTTATTAGCACGATAATTTTAAAATTCTTATAGTTCTTTTAAATATTTCTAAATTTTGAAAATAAAATTCATGTATTTTATTTAAATAATACATATTCTCATTTTCTCGTAGCTTATGAAACAAAAGAAAGAAACAGTAATAATATTTTAATGAAAAATTCTTTTTTTTTAATTATAGCAATTGAATTTTTCATAAATTAAATAGTGAATTAAAAATGTTGCTTCGGAAAAACAACTATTATGCCGCCATGAAGACCACATTAAATAACCTCAATATTGCAACACAGGCGAGACATTTGCATTGCAGTCCACAATCGCACGAGCAAACACGCAATTTTCACAGCCCTTCTTTCCGTGTTTCTTTCCTTTTTGATTAATTTCCCGTTTCGTAGCAAATAAATATATGTAGGTCACGGATTAAGCATGGACAATCGCATTAACGGATGAAACGAATCAAGGGAGAAAAGTGTTTCCAACCATTACGTCTAATGAAAGAAAATAGGTCGCAACGTACTCCAACTTTATGCAACATTTATGCGATTCTACCCTTATCCAGCTACGCGTTTCGCACGGAACCCAATTCGGTATGCCGAAGGTGTCAGAAAGGAAAGTCCTCCTTCTTTAACGACGCCCTCCCCCTTATTTTCACAGTTGACAAATGCGCTTGCAAGCAAGAAGAAAAGTTGAACCGACGGGAAAATGCGGCGCCAAAAATGTACGCCCTCTCACACACAAGTTTGGGGGTGGATCAGCTTTACGCAACAGGCTGTGGTTGCACCAAGGTGTTTACGATGGGGGTGATCTTTTTTCGATTTCCCCGCCCCAACCTTTACCCTCCTGGAAAGATAGGCCTAAGTGATGCATTTTCTTAGCGCAATATCCCAGAGCGGATCATTTTCGTTTTTTTTCTTTTCTTTTTGGCTTTTATTTGTAATGGTGCCAAAATTATGGGTTTGACCGTAACGACAGTATCCGTAATGGATGTGTTTTATTATTTTTCAAATGTTGTCCATCATTTCGTTTCCCATTTTGGGTGTTGGAAAGAAGGGTGCATTATGAAAAACGTCGTGCTGTAACTGGTAGAATTGTGATGTAACGCACCGATAGCGACATGTCGATTGTGTAGGAAAATATTTAAATATAGTTTATGGATTTGTTAAATAAAGTATTTGGCGTTTTGAAAACTGTCCATTGTTTACGATAATTAGGTGTACAGCGAGATATTTAAATAAACCAAACCAGCTGCATTTTCACATGTCCCGCTGAAAGTTAATTTGCAGAATCACACCAATAAACACCATATTAACCACCGTTATGACACATTGAGCGGGAAACGAAGTTATGGCTGCTGCTGCTAGCCAACCAAACTCACCATGATCGTAAAATCAATTAGCATGCCTAACCGACCCCGGACCGAGATGTTCCGAAATGGATGTTTAAATTTCTCACAACTCACCGATGGCGTAACATTTCGATTTCTTTTCTACCACCAAATCACCGTTGACCGCAAGTCCGTTATTTAGTGGGCTTAGCTCTCTGCTACGCATGTGTGTACATCCAGCTTGTAATGTGTCTGCAGCTGTAATGATCATGATCATGCAGGGGACAATAAAATGTTCAGCTTAACATATTTCCCTTTCGTTCTGATTTGAACAAATCCACCCCAAGAAGGGGCCAGCTGTTGCATTCGGGGGGGACGATTGTAAAATGCTGCTGCCGGCATTTTAAACGAGGCGCATCGCCGTTCGTGGTTTGCGGCCAGCACGAAAATTAATGACTAATTTGCGAACTAGATTATCCCAACCCGTGGCTGTGTGCCGTGGCCGTGCGGGAATAATGTGCACATTAAAGTCAAATTAACCCGAAACCCTTTTGCGAGTGGCTCCCGGTTAGTTCTGGAAGGGGTGGCACCGTGTTAAGGGTGAGAGTGCAAACGGGAAGGTTGTAAAGTGTACGAAGGGATCCCATGCAGTAAGTGGAACTGGAAACGAGAGTGAAAATCGTGTGCTAATGAAAGACTGCAATGAGTCATGTGGAAACGAACCCGGCTTAGTATGACGTTCAACATGAAGTTGATCGTTGATTGGACAAAACCCCTGTAATGCTTGATACTTTTGTAAAATATTTGTAAAATTCTATGAATATATTTTGTTTGACTAAATTTTTTTTTTTTAAAGAATTATAAAGGTCGTTGATTAGTATTAGGGCTACCATAGAAAGAGAGATAAACGTTACCTCTTTCCATCCATTCCAACTGTGTCCTCCATCACGATTGGCCGCGAAAAATCTTCAAGAACCATCCACACAAACGACAAGCGTCCGATGAAGTATCGTGCCGACCCTACATCCAGGGTCCAGCAGTACAAACAAAGCTAAACAAAGCGCCATGGCGGCCAACCACCAGCTTTGCCTGCAAAAACAAAAAAACACTGTTACGCAGTACGTATTTGCAGGAAACAACACATCACGTAAAAGAAAATGCCGAAAACAAAACACTTTTCCTCAATTAAAACAAATCATCTCAGCCGGCTACCATGGTTGCGCTTGATGAGCAGGATGATGGGTGATGATGATGAAATGATAGCCTCCAATTTGCGTACCCTTAAGTCGGATTATTATTTTGGGAAAGTGATTTTCGGAAAGCCCTCGCCGTACTGGAGGAGAGTCGCAACTAGAGCCGAATGTCAAGGCTGTACCGGACCGGGCTTTACCATCGATCAGCTTCAGATGCGCGTGGGAAAATTCAATACCGTACCTTAACCCCGAAGACCAGAATTACCCCTGCCTATAACTAACCCCCAATCGAGCCCAGAACTTCAAAGGTACTTTCCAACATCAATCAGCCCGCGATGGATGGTTTTCTTTTTTTAAACATTTTATTACTCAGCAGTAAACTGACAGTACCGTACAGCGGCGAGATGGTTCAGTTCTGAAGCACTTTTTGTCTGCTCCGTAAACCCGGAACCGTACCTTCTTCTTCGCCGGGAACCAGCATTCCCCGACAAGCTACATATTTTAAATCCACCGTACAGTGAAATGTCGTCAAAGCATTTAACCCGCTTCACGGTCTGTGCAACCACCGCGGGGCGATGGAAGCGCATCGTTAGGCGGCCATAAAGATGGTTGCTTGTTTTGCACCCTCCGCCTTTACCGCAACGAGCACGCCAACGAGCACGCGGTCGGAAACGACATTTTAAGGTTATGGCTCTAGCACGGTACACGCGGACATGGAGGTGAATCCTCCGGCACAGGATTCCACCATCCGTCAGGGTTGGAAAGGAAAGCCGGCGGGAACACGGCGGAAAGAAATAAATGTCAAACAACCGCACACACCCGCCATGCGGTACGGTACCGAGTTCCCCACAAGAAGGTGAGAAGGTTTTGAAGCATATCCGAAGATGCAAGTTTGCAACGAGCAGGGAATTAGAGTAATGGTACTCGTCTTTCTAACTGTGTCAACTGCAGCCTTTGCCTTTTGGGTCGTGGTGGCAAGGAGCAGTCGGTTCGGCTGTGTTAGGGACCGATAATGAAAGTAAGTGAAAGCATCATTCGATGACGTAATGGACGATGATGCCTGCCTGCCTGCGAGCAGAACCAGAAGGAGTGTGTAGGCGAGCTGCCAAATAACTGCTATTTCGGTGCCCTTTTGCCGTAACCCACCCCCCCGCGAACGAACTCCCGGCAGTTTGCGGGCGATAAATGTTTGCATCGAACAGGAATGAGTGCTTAAAATGGAATAAACATCGAAAGTGTATACTTTGCTGCTCGTGAATGGAATGATATGTTAAGCAATAGTGCAGTGACTACAAAGCGGGAAGTCTGTGGGAAATAAATCACATGCACAAATAAATCACATCGATGAATATTAGAGACGGAACCAAAAGATGAAAACCTGGCCTTACCGTTTGCTTTAATTTAACAATATGTTTTATTAATAAAAATATTAATGTTAAAAAGCGCAACAATTAGTATTCCTCTTGTAATCCAATTCGTGAGATTTATATCGACATTTATTTTCAACTTGGTTAACAAAATTTAATATTAAAATAATAAAATTTGACAAATTGACTAAATACCTTCAAAACAAGTTCCAAAGAAGTGTTAAGCGAAAGGTCTGCTCCATGAAGAGTGAAGAAGTAAAGCAGTAAATAATAAAATACATCAGTAAAAGCAACATTTTTTCGAAAGAAGGAGCAACAATTGAATGGCAATAAAACAAAAAAAAAGTAAAAGACATGTAAGAACATAAGAAAGAACTTGACAAAAAAAAACAAAACAATTAAACAATAAAATGAACAAAACAAAACATCATTTAATGAAACAAAACTCAAATTGAACTACGCTAAAATTAAATAATGGTCTTCTAATGATAAAAATAAATAAAGGATTCTCTCTGAAGCGATTAAACAATTAAATATTTATTGCAGCTAAATAAAATAATTTAAATTTATATTATGAAATTAATATCAATTTATTTCAATATCAACGTTTTGCTTCTTCTAAAGCTAAATACAACAACTTTCTTATTTACATCCCACCTTTTCAATTGCAAAATAAAGAGATCCGCTTTTGGAAGATCTTGCAGAACATCCGAAAGCTTTCAACGTGCGGAATTTGTCACCAACCATCTAGACAAGATTTATCCCGCCTGATTGTACCGCTTCATATTCCTCTATTGTGTGGCAAAAAAAACAAAAAACTTCCTAACATTTAGTCTTCTGCAAACGCTACTTTGAATTCCCTGCAGTGCCGCGTTGCTGGAAAAGTCACGCTTCACCATAGCAGTGCCACGTATGCCCACCTTCCAGTTTCAGCAACAACAAAAACAGCGCAAAACCTCAAAACATAGAAAATAATAAACCATACCCGTTCGTCAGCCAGCCTAGCCAGCCAAGCGGAATGATCAGAATATGCTCGCATATTCGGTGGATAGGAAAGGGGGTTTGTCGTTTTGATCACCCGAGGCCACGTTTGTTGCGGATCGGTACAACAAAAAATAAACCGCATATTACTCGTGCGCAGCCTCGCAGTTGGATACAAGGGTAGCAGATGGACCAACTGCTCCCTACCATTCCGATGCAGTGGTACTGAAGAAGCTGTAGCGCAAAACCCGCAGCATCTTCGCTTTGCGATCGAGTACAATCGGCGGGTTCCCTCTCCACTAACCCGTGAGCACGGTGAAGACGGTCGGTCTTAGCGCTTCCTTTCATTTTCAGCTCGCATCACTTCGATACTAGCCACAGGAAAGTGCAGTCGAGCTCGGGAACGGTACGAGCCCACCAGTCACGGATGCCCACCAGTGTTAGACATCCGGACGCCCGCTCGGTACGTTTCTATGCGTGTTGTTGTGTGTTTGTGTGTGTGTGCGTTTGTCGGAAAGGGAGGCACTTTGTGTAAAGGGAATGTTAGACGTTTCCCAAAAGTATCTTGGTGTCGAGGAAAAAAAAAACCGCCCACAGTCAAGTGTTCTAGAAGTTATCATACCGTAATGTGCTAAAAGAGTGACTTAACTCGTCCAAGATTTTCCCTCGCAGAAGTTCCATTCAAACACCGAGAAGGGTTTTTTTTCTTCTTTTGCTCTCGGAGCCCAGTTTTGTGCAATCAAAGTGAATTAGGGGCAGAGTGATTAAACACTCCCCGCCCCCCCACGCCACCACTCATAATTTGCTGGAAAACAATAAATCACCTCCGAGCAGCGTATTGTACAGAGCACGGGGAATGCAATGCCGAACAGTCGAACAGTTTTCCCAGAACAGCGCAGTGGATCGCTTACCCTTCCCTCTGCAGGTGTTTTTCTGTATTGTTCTTAGATGGACAAATCATAAAGCACAGCAACTTCAACGGTAGTGTCCCACGCTGCGGTGGATAAGTGTGAACACTGGCCTGCACCCCGAACATTCGGCATTCGATCGTGCATATGCATTTCCCGCCAACGCCATTAAGGGAAACACTCACGTCGGGTGGGGTTGATCGAACCAGCGACGCGTGAAGTTGGTGGAATGTAACTCCGAAAACTCCGAACAGATCCGGTGCGTCACTGTCAGTTATGATTTACGGTGCCAGTGAAACGGTTCTCCAAACTTCCGGTTCGCAAGAATATTGTGTACGCGCGAGGATCTTGCTCAGTTCCTTGTATTAAGCTTGTTTCTTTATTCCTTTTTGTAGGTTTCTGTTCAAAGCGATGTAATAGTTTGATCATGCACTTAATGGTGACAACGTTTTGAGTGTTTTAAAATAGTTTGTGATTATTAAATAACAGCAAAAAAAAAAACCCCAAAATTTACCTAAGCGAACGAGAAAGTGTATAAATAGTTAAGGTGACGCTTAGAGGGATAGTGATTGAGGTTGTGGATATTTGGGCCAAAGGAAGAAGGCAAAACAAAAACCGGGCCACACGCTTTCGCAGTGAAAGTGTTGGGCTTGCTTTGGCAGACAGAAAGCGATCAAGTGTACGTTTGTGTGGTGAATCCTAGTTGTCCTTTCCAACAGTGGTTGCAGTTGAGAGAACGTTGTGTAGAAAAGCAACATCACGGAAAAATAATGGAGCTGATGCAGCAGCTTACACTTTGCACGGGTAAGTTTCGTTCATATGCCATTGTTTAAGTCTTTTGTATGCTCTCCTGCACGTCTACGACAGCAAAATTAATTCAGAGCTCAATAAAAGCGCTTCCAATTATGTTGCAACGTGCGAATTGCATCATAACCAATTAGCAAACCGATACCGAAATGTTCTGGCCCACGCAGAATCGGGTTGAGAAAAATGACATCCACCCTTTACCGTTCCCGGCATCACGGTTGCATCACGCTGGGGTGCGAGGTGTTTGATCGATCTTTAAAATCCGCCAGGCGCAGGCTGCAACGATCACGACACATTTCGACACCATTACAAGGCGCACAGTTGGCTAGAATAATATGCAAATGTTGTCAGCCCATCCCCGAGGTATCCGGGACTAACGGATCGGGATTAAGAGGAGTGGGCCTGACGATATAATGGGTGTTTTATTGATGCGAATTTTTGTTGTTTTTTGGTCATCGGCTGCGAGTTCACAGCTCAAGCTGCGGTATGGTAATTTGCGATCCACTTTTATGGAGCAGATAGTCGAAAGTGGTGTCAGGTGGTGATTGGTTTTTCTTGACAGTGAGCCGTTAAGCCGATAACATTTTCTTGTTTTGAATTTATTTGATTACAACACACATAAAGTGTGCTATCGGTGTCGTTAACAACGCTCATCTTTAAGATGGATATTATGAAGACAGGTTTAGCAAATAATACGCCCATATCTCTCTGGCCTTCTGTCCGGCCACATGTATGCGCTCATCTCAACACTTTCGCAATCTATCACCGTACAGGAAATTTACATCCGGCATTAAATCGTTTATGATTAGCCGGATTTCAATTAAAGTTCTTCTCGAGGCGCGGTGACCTGTAGCATCTTTAGAGTACGAACAACCTTGACCCGTTCCTTTCTCGGTCCCCAAACTGCCCTGCCAAAACTGCCTAGCCTTGAACGGACGGTGCGGTTCTTTTGTGATGCCAATTTTGGTTAGGACGAACCTCGAATCTAGCACTAATAATACATCATCATCGCGATGGCCGATTTTTAATCATCGCTTTTTGACACCTTTGTCGACCTTTCCACAAAACCATCCGCATGAGGCATTGCAATCGAAATGCTCCTCCACACCGGTACAACGGGAGCCACATTGATTCGGTAGCACGAACAAATGAAACCGATGGCTGGCGTCAAGAACCGTGTCATCCTTTCCGTCATGGTATCCGAAAATACCAATCACCCCGAAGCCGTACCACGATGGCATATTGGAACGTCGTTGATCGCGTCGGCGATCAACCCAGCCGCATGACAACATGATCGTGAGAAAAATTCTTTTCCAAAGCCCCACATCGCACATCGCCGTGCTTGGGCAATCCGCGAACGAGCGGCCCACGATCGCGTGTAGAAATGAACTTTACACAGCCGACCCCTCGGCGGTCGGCTAACCTTGACGGTACATCTTCAGTCAAATATCAACACGAAACGATTGTTGCACCCCTGGTTGGTTGGAAGCGTTTGAAAATGCGAGCAAATTAATGGACCAGCGGTGAGCCAGTTGGTATGTAATTCGGTAAAAGAACAACTTCACTTCGGGTGGTGTGTTTTGTGCCAAACATGAGCAGCACCCGCGGAAGGGATTGGAGCAGTGATGGCATCATGTTTGTGTGCACATTTTACTATTACCCTTTATTTTTTCGATGTGGTGGAGATCATCTTAATTTTAATTCGCTTCCATCCCTCTTGCGCGATGAAGAAATCTAAGACATGCGCTCGTGGGCTTGCGTTTGCGCTTGTGGGACAGAAAAGGCACAAAACTTATTGCAGAGGTTGTGCCGTGTTTCTCAACTTCCGTGCAGGGAAATAAATTTGTAGGAGAAGTTAATTAACATAAATCGTATTACCGATGGTAATGTAGCAATTTTCAGGAACAAACTGATTTTACCATACATGGATTTGAGAACTCGGTTACTTAAGGCGTGCACCATACTACCACGTTGG
>AXCM01003946.1:0-22600 GCA_000473375.1 Anopheles culicifacies | reverse complement strand
ACTGCAATGAACTGGAAAAATACAACTGTACCTTTTTATGACGCAATCTTGTCTCGCATTGCTTGTCTCGCTTCATTTCCGTTTCCGATAAAGTGATAATCCGACGCTGCACTGATTAATTACCATAACCTTTCCACATCATCAACCGGGTTTTGGAGGCCAACTGATCGCTGGGGTGGCCAGGAAATTTACATTTCCATACAGTTGCGGGTCAGTTACGATAATGGTTTGTGTGTGTGTGCACGTTCCCGCTCTGCTTACAGTTGATTGAGCTTAACAAGGTTAGAATGAAGCTATGCGGGTTTGCTGTCGGTTATTAAATTAGTTACAGCCACGGTGATCCCCAGGACCTTCGGATGGCCGCAAAGTATACGTACTGTTTGGGCAAGGGGTGTCAAAATCCCATATTCAAAAGTGCAAATTTCCTCCAATCATGGTCACACACACACAAGCGCACATACTCTTGGCCTTAGTGATGCGGTTTTTGAGAAACCATCCCAATGATGTATGATTCTGCGGGAGGGAGAAAAGGTCTAACCGTACCCGGGGGTGCCGGGGGAACGAAAACAAAACTAAATCCCCGGTGATTGACACTTTACGTGATCGCTCGGGTCCGGAGACTGCTTCGAAGCACTTCCCGAAGCAGTTCCCGTTTTTCGGTCTACCCGCTCATAAATGGATGATTTAATGTCCACAAAGCGATACAGCAAACTAAAACCTTGTGAGCATTACGCTGTCTGGAATGACGCAAAAACACAAAAAAACAAAACTTCACACAAAGCAAAATAGAGAAAACAGTGCTGTTCTATTAAGCTTTTCAATCTGTTAGAGATGAAGTTTCTGTGTGTGTGTGTGTGTGTGTGTGTGTGTGTGTGTGTGTGTGTGTGTGTGTGTGTGTGTGTGTTTGGCTCTTCTCCCTTAATACGCTTCGAGTGTCTTGCGGCAGACGGTGGCCAGGGGCCGAAGGGTATCACAGAATGGCTGATTGATTTGGGGTATTTGTGTGTCAATCACCCGAACAGAGGACCCTTTTTCCACGAGAATCTCCGTTCCGTTGCAGCAGGGCAAGTGCTGAAGAGAAAGTTTTCACAATTCAACTTAATGCTGCGTACCTTAACCGGAATCAGTGCTTTATCAGTGCTTCCAGTGTTCCTCGAGCGTTACATGTGTTTCTGTTCGTCGGACAAATTAAATGGTAGGCCTTTTTGGGAGGAGGCCAGAATAAAACTTTACCAACTCTCTTGCCGATCCGATATGAATATTCGGTTCGTTGGGAAATGTGTGTGTTTTTTTTTTCTTTTGATAAATTTTCATTTTAAAATATTCACGAGAAACGAAACAAGTTGGTCGCTTCGTGACGGATAGGGAAATTGCTGATGCAAAAAGTGATTGATTTTCACTACGGCACTTCGGCAAAGCTAGTGATGTATAATAGATCGATCAAATTCAAAAAGCCTCTTCAATAATTCTACATAAACAGTAGCTACGTAGGACCGATTGGCTTGTTTGACCAGCTATGCATCCTCCCTCCGAAAAAACAGGACTAAAAAAAGCAATGTTAGGAAACACACACACCCATACACACTTTGAGAGGAATATGATTCTATTTGAATCGTTTTCGGTACGCAATTGAATAGGACCCCAACCCAAGGGCTCGTTTGGGAGCAGATATTTGTGTTTTCTAACAATCGTGTCACGCAACATACCGCCAACGATGGGACGCCAACTGATGGAAGCTGGACTGGAGCCCCAAGGACGAGCCTCCCTTTATGATTATGATGATGTTTATTATGACCGGGGGGCAAATTGTTTGTGATGCGTAAAATTTGAGCGTCATCGGTGCGTGGGTCAACGCGTTTCGGAACACGTTCTAGTTTTTGTTTCTCGTTCTATCGCCAATCGCAGTCATAGCCGCTTCACTGGCGGCTTAGCCTTGGTGTGGCGAATTTGGTCGTATTTATTTTACTCATCAAACATTACGACCACCAAAGGTCCCCGGTAAGGGACAATCATTTCCAATGTCAGCGTTGCCGAATGAAAATCAATTGATTGCGATGGCCCACGCAGTTGTTGCTTGCAGAGGAAACGGTTCGTCATCACGTCCTTCGGTGAATTACATCGATTTGAGGTTATGTTGTCCGCATCGGATGACACCCACTGGAGCTGGCGGTTTGAAGTGGGATGGATGGGAGACACTTTCGAGGGAGGCAGAATATTTTGCCCGCTGTGCAGCTGGTCAGTTCAGGCGAATGCGATTGGACAATTAATGTAATTTTAATGAGATTTTGATTTAAGTGCACTTTATCGGTGGAAAATGGGCACACCCAGCCGCTTATTTCGTTTCGATCTGATCCGGATTCGCAAGCGGACAAACGCGGGTACACACAGTATGCGGATTACGGCACCAGCACGGGTGCACTTGGGTGATGAATTGTCCACCGATATGCCGGGACAATCGGTGAGCTGATTAAGAATTTTAAATTACACTCGCTTCCCGACTACCCAATGCGGTGTACACAGGTACGGTGAATGCATTGAACCGTACGTCCACCACCAGACCATGGGATGGGATAAGCCGTCGTTCCCCAACGCCGTCTCGTTGATCCGCGATGTTTCAGCGGTCGATGCGTTGCAGGTGGATTAATTCGAGATGCTCACGTGTAACGTTCACTTTACAAATGATTGCGGAGCGGAACACCATTGAATGTGGTCGCTTTATGCGGATAGTGTCACTATCCACAGATGCAGATGCAAATTTGCATTCAACGTTTCAGGGGTTTTTTTTCTGCTTTTTTTTATTATGCAATGCAATACATCACATCAGATCACAACGGAAGAATGCTTTTTTGCGAA
The DNA here is from genome assembly GCA_000473375.1 of Anopheles culicifacies. NCBI lineage: Eukaryota > Metazoa > Arthropoda > Insecta > Diptera > Culicidae > Anopheles > Anopheles culicifacies. The sequence continues at coordinate 19,747 of AXCM01003946.1, read as the reverse complement.
ATAGGAAAGCAAAAAGAACAGAGCAAATACACACACACCGAGAGAGGGAAAAACGGAAATCATTTGACTGGTAAAGTATGCTCGATTTAAGATGCAGTTTGAACCCACAATACCTTCGTGCAGTACGTTCACGTTCAAGTGCCCTCGGGGACGGAAAGCAGTATCAATCGGCACCGGATAATTTAAAAACGTTTCTCTTTCGTTTGGTGTAATGAGTGTGATGCTTTTTATATTTTTGCTACTGTGCAGTAGAGGCCGAAGAAAAAAATAATCATATTCTACAATACACTCTGGCAGTTTTCGTTTCGCTAGAATGGAAACTATACACTTAAGCCCATCTCGGCATAAGCGTACCTGAGCGACCGTCTGTATCAAACCAAATATTCTTTCCCATTTTACTTCATGCGTTAGATTTACCTTACCCTAACTGTTTCGCCTTTTTTTCTCCCTTTCCTTGGCAGGACTTCTTCCGTTGCAGTAATTAAAATTAGAGCACAAGGAGTGTGCCCAACCGGAGGATTATTGTGAGGAACGGGACGACAGGACCTTGAAAAAATATTCTCAACCGTCCGGCAACTGATGCTGCTGCTGCTGCTGCAGAGAAGTGGTGGGATTCCTGTGACCAAAACACTCCCATAGGACATCATTAGAAGCAGCATAAACGGGTAGCATAAATATACCCATTCCATTCATTCGCGCACGTACCGCTGCAGGAAGAAGCGAGAAAACATTAGCCGGTGGTGAGTTTTGTGAGCGAGTGTGGTGAATATGCTGCACGAGAACGTTGAGCATACAAACAAAAGCATAACCGAGTGAGGTGAGTTCGGTGCGTTCGGCAAACGTTCGGTTCTGCAGTCGCCGATTGCCGAACGTTACATTGGCGTACGGCGTGGCCAGCAGGTCGAGATGAGAACGTGGCGAGCATAGCGCATCTTGTTAGTACAAACTGAGCAAGCACCGCGTGCGGACGTACGATCCAGAACCGCGTACCGTGTGTGTCCAAGCACGGCCCAAAACAGGAATCAAGAGCGAAAACACTTTTTGGCCCGCAGCCCGCAGTGTGTGAGTGCGTGAGGCGTAGAATTGTAACGAATCGTTCGCAAATTGGCGTTGTGCAGTGTAAATTTCTACCGTGAAGTGAAGTGTAGATGATTGCTGGATGTAAAGGATGTAAATAGAGTTCCCGAACAAGAAGCGCTTTGTGTGAGTGTGTGCTTGCCGTAAACGAGAAGTGTTGTTATGAATTTTAAGTTGTCCATGAGTGCTCGTTGAAGGATGGTTAGCGTTTGGGTGTGCGTTTATGTTACCACGATTTAAATAGAGCGAGGGGAAATTGTTGTTCAATTCGTGCTAGCTTATACTGCGACAGTGCCGTGGTAGTGAAACGCGTGGGCAAGTTACGCAGGATCACACAGGCGAACGCCCGAATGTATGCATTTACGGTGTGTGTCAGTGAAAGTCCTTACACGGATTAGCGTTACCAAGAAGCAAACGGTGCGGTTGAAGAAAATTGCGTTTTTATGTGCTGGAAAGTAGGTGACAGTGTGTGCGAGCGTTGCATTGCGTGACGACCAGCAACAACGAAAGCAGCATGTGTCGTTGCGAGCTACTGTTGCCGGCCCTGCTGCTGCTGGTGTCGGTACAGGTGAACTACAGTTTGCAGTACGATTCGGCTGAATCGTCCCGGTACTATCATCCGACCGGTGCGGGCAGCGAACCGGGCAGCAATCTGCGCTACGATGCGCCGGACGATTGCAAGTACCGCATCCTGCCCGGCAACGAGGTCGATCTGGCGTGCAATCTGCGCACGGTGAACAGTGAATTTGACAACACGAACTTCAGTGTGATACCGGCCGAACATACGGCCGCCCTTACCATCCTATGCAATGAAGCCATCATGGCGCGGAGCAAGTTGCTGCACAACTCGTTCGTCCATCTGGTGCGGCTAAAGGCCCTCTCGCTCGAGTTCTGCAAGATCGCCAAGTTCTCCAGCTCGGTGCTGGCCGGCTTGGGTGATTTGCGCAACTTTACACTCCGTACGCACAACATTGCGTGGCCGGAGCTGAATCTCGAGATCGAACCGGACGCGTTTGGGTTCACGCGCAACCTAGAGGTGCTGGATCTGAGCACCAATAACATTTGGTCACTTCCCGATCATTTGTTTTGTTCGCTCAGCGGACTGCGATCGCTCAACATCAGCTCCAACCGGCTGCAGGACGTGAACGATCTGGGGTTCCGCGAGAAAGGTGTAAAGGATGAGCTAGAAGCAGCAGAAGCCCCAAAAACGAACAGTTCCGGTTCGGTTGCACCACCGGTAAGCTGTGCGCTGGATCTAGAAGATCTGGATGTATCGAGAAATCATTTTGTGCTGCTTCCGGCTGCCGGTTTCGGTATGCTGAAGCGGTTAAAGATGCTGAAAATACATGACAACGAAATCTCGATGGTAGGTGATAAGGCGCTGAGTGGGCTGAAGGAGTTACAGATCCTTGATTTGAGTTCAAACAAGCTGGTAGCGCTACCGACCGATCTGTTCCGCGATCCTGCCCAATCCATTCAGGAGATTTACCTACAGAACAACTCGATCAGTGTGCTTTCGCCGGGGTTGTTCTCCAAGCTGGAACAACTGCAGGCGTTAGATCTGTCGCAGAATCAGCTGACATCGGCCTGGGTTAACCGGGATACGTTTGCGGGTCTCATACGACTGGTTCTGCTTAACTTGGCCAGCAACAAGATAACGATGCTGGAGTCGGAGATATTTTCCGATCTGTATACATTGCAAATTCTGAACTTGCGCCATAACCAGCTGGAAATCATAGCGGCAGATACGTTCTCGCCAATGAATAATCTACACACGCTTCTACTCTCGCACAACAAGTTGAAATATTTAGATGCGTATTCGTTGAACGGGCTGTACGCACTGTCTCTGCTGTCGCTAGACAACAACGCACTCACTGGCGTACATCCGGAGGCATTCCGGAACTGCAGCTCTCTGCAAGATCTCAACTTGAATGGCAACGAGCTTACACAGGTCCCATTGGCCCTGAAGGATATGCGCCTGCTGCGAACAGTCGATCTGGGTGAGAACTCCATCACCGTTATCGAAGAGCCCGGTTTCCGTGGCATGAACAATCTGTACGGGTTGAGACTGATAAGCAACAACATTGAAAACATTACACGGAAAGCTTTCAAAGATCTACCCAGCCTGCAGATCCTAAATGTGGCGCGGAACAAGATTTCGTACATCGAGAAGGGTGCATTCGAACCAGCGGTTAGTGTGCAGGCGATCAGGCTCGATGGTAATTTGCTGTCCGATATCGATGGTCTCTTTACCAGCATGCCGAATCTGGTGTGGCTGAACATTTCCGACAACAAACTGGAACACTTTGACTACTCGCATATTCCTCCCCATCTACAATGGTTGGATCTACATCGTAACGAGCTAACGGAGTTGACGAATCGCTACGGTTTGGATAATCAGCTGCACCTGCAGACGCTCGATGCAAGCTTTAATCGATTGACGCGAGTAACGCCGGCCACCATTCCGAACAGCATCGAGTTCCTGTTTCTGAACGATAATCTGATCGTGCATGTGGAGCCGCACTGTTTCACGCACAAGACGAACCTTACCCGGGTAGACCTGTACGCGAATCAGCTCACCAGCCTAGACATCAAGGCACTACGGTTGCAACCCGTACCGGAGGATAAACAAATTCCGGAGTTTTACATCGGTGGAAACCCGTTCGTGTGCGACTGTAACATTGACTGGCTGCAGAAGATCAATCACGTAACGTCACGTCAATATCCCACGATCAATGACATCGAAACGGTGTACTGTAAGCTGATGTACAATCGGGAACGCTCCTACATTCCGTTGATCGAGGCAGAACCGAAACATTTCCTGTGCAGCTACAACACCCATTGCTTTGCCCTGTGCCATTGTTGTGAGTTTGATGCGTGTGACTGTGAGATGACGTGCCCGAATAATTGCGCCTGTTATCATGATAACAGTTGGTCAACGAACATCGTCGAGTGTTCGGCAGCGGGTTACACCGACATTCCGAATAACATCCCGATGGATACGACTGAGGTGTACATCGATGGTAATAATCTGGTCGAGCTGTCGGGGCATAGTTTCATCGGAAGGAAGAATCTGCGCGTCCTGTACGCCAATCATTCTAACATCGAAGCCATATACAACACCACCTTCATCGGGTTGCGTCGACTAACGATTCTTCATCTGGAGGATAATGCCATTCGGAAGCTGTACGGGCATGAATTCACCGCGCTGGAAAGCTTACGCGAGCTCTACCTTCAGGGAAACCGTATCGCTTACATCGAGGATCACACGTTCGCTGAGTTGCGCAAGCTGGAAGTGTTGCGGTTGGATGGAAACCGCATCACCAGCTTCGAAGTGTGGCAACTGTCGGCGAATCCGTATCTGGTGGAGATTGCTCTCGCCAACAATCTGTGGACGTGTGACTGTGGGTTCGTGAACAAGTTGCGTAGCTACCTGCAATCGAACTCGGATAAGATACTGGATGCGAACGAGATCTCGTGCAGCTACAATAATGCGACCAGCATACTGCGCGACAACGGTACCAAATGTACATTCCGCGAGGGCATGTCCTCGATCGTGCATCGGCAGGAAATCGAAGACATGTTGCCGCTTCTGCTGGTGGCAACGTGCGCTTTCGTTGGCTTTTTCGGACTGATCTTTGGCATATTCTGCTATCGCAAGGAGCTGAAAGTGTGGGTACATTCCGGTCTGTGCTACAAATCGGGTACGTTTGTGAACGAGTACGATAAGGATCGGTTGTACGATGCGTACATCACGTACTCGCTGCAAGACGAACACTTTGTGAGTCAAATTTTGACCTCCACCCTCGAAAACGACATCGGTTTCCGGCTGTGCTTGCACTATCGGGATCTGAACGCGAACGCTTATCTAGCGGACACGATCGTCGAAGCGGTGGAAAGCTCGAAAAGGGCGATTCTCGTACTGTCCAAGAGCTTCCTGTACAACGAATGGACGCGGTTCGAGTTCAAGGGTGCCATCCACGAGGTGCTGAAGCGTCGCCGGAAGCTGATTATCATCCTGTACGGTGATCTGCCACAGCGCGATCTCGACGCCGACATGCGGTTGTACTTGCGCACCAACACATGCATCGAGTGGGACGACAAGAAGTTCTGGCAGAAGCTGCGCATCGCCCTGCCTCACGTGAAGAAGAGCAACTGTCTGAACAAGCGGTCCGCGATCAACATATATGCGACGGCCGGCAACGACTACAACATGCCGGGTCGGCCATCAACGCTGGGCCCATCGGTGGCCAGCACGCGTCTGGATGGGCCCCAGCACCACAGTTACGCCACGATCGGTCCTAACTGTCCCAGAAACTGTGATAATTACGATACGGTTAGCAATTGTAAATACAACACCACCCAGCACCAGACCCACCACGAGCGGCGAATGAATGCGGAGTTCGGACGGAAGGCCACGGACGGTCGGCAGCACGAGTACGCGGTGCCGTCCAACTGTCTGCTGGACACGACGCACGAAACGTACAACACGACGGCGAGCTGTGAGCGTATCGCCGGCGAAACCTTCGAGTGTACCTCGACCAGCTCGAAGTTCTCCACATCCTCGCGAGGATCGGGCAGCGACTCGGGCAGTCACTCGATCTCCTCCGCCCATCACGACTTCCAGGTCAATCGGTCGCCCAACGGCTGTCCGCCGAATCTGCTGTCCACCACCAACTTCTCGTACAACCATCATCCACATCACCATCACAATGGAAGCAGTCGGAGCAAACCCGGTCCAGGCTCCGGTCCCGGCGCGGAGAGTGTTAGCGGAGGGGGTAAGGGTCCGACCGATAAGAGCAACCCGGGCACGCTCGGGACGGACAGCAGAGGTGGCAACAGTTTTAATGATAGAAGACTGCCACAGGCTATGTGGGCATAACGATTACTTAAGAGCAGCAGGTTAGTTAATTATTTTTATCGTTAGATGTACAGAAAGATCCCGGAGCGTGCGATCGAGCAAGTGTGAGTGAGAAAGTCTTGCGTGAGTGGAAAAGACTGCCAGTGTCGCCGGTGACGTTTGTTAGAAGGACAATTCAGCCGACTTGTCTGTATAGATTTGTTAGATTTTACTTTTACGAATCATTTCTTCTCCGTTCCCAACTCGTTCCCAAGCCGGTTCCCGTCCCAAGCCGGGCCGGACAATGCACGCACGAAACATAGTTACTAATTAGCGATTATAGGGCCTCCCTCCCGCAGATAAGATATTCCAATGTACGCGATACTCCGTAAAGTAATGAACGCAGGGATGAAAAACCAAAATTCCCAAGCGGGAACACGTTTCTATAGCAACCGTGGTGCACCTAGAAGAGGGCGATCTGTAGAAAAGCTGAAGATGGGAAAAGAAACCAAAATAACACAGAAAAAAAGGATGCCTGCGAGACGCTCACACGCAACTCTCCTGCAATTTTCGAACGTTATGTGCGCTTGTTGAGTCCACGCAGTGCCTTTTTCGGGAGATGGGAAAACCAAGCGAAGGAACCAAGCGAAAGAAACCGAAAGGAAATCACATAAATGCGATGCAACGAGCGCTTGTTGAGAGACATAAAAACACGTGAAATATGATGGTGTTCCCAAAAAGCGACAGGAGGCCAGCATACGGGGCTGGCCACGTTGTCGCATACAAGGAAGAGGCAGGACAAAGGCAGGAAGTATTCTAGTCAAGGCAAGAAGCGTTTGGGTTCTCTAATCTCTTAGAAAATCAATCGTTTCTTGAAGAAGTGACGCTGCGCAGGGGTTAAGCGTGGCCAACCAACCGGCAGCCAGCAGCGAAGGGCATTAGACGGTCCCTAGATAGACGAGTTCTAATCTAATTTTTCACGCTTCACCAGCATCGAAATGGAAGAGAGTTTAGCGACCGAGCGTGTGCAAGTAAACGTGAGGGCACAGCAGTAAAGGATTTCAAAATACCCCCCATGAGACATGGAAAATTGAATGTAAAATTATTCTCCACCGAAGGGTACGACGAGGGCACAGCGCATCCAGATTAATTACAATACTGCAAGACAATGCACGTGTTCTGGGTACGTGAAGTGATGCTGAGTAAGCGATTTTTTGGAGTAAAACGCTTACGATCATCCTATCCGTTCCGACCGATCGAGCTGAATGGAATGTTAATCCTTGTATTTAATTTGCTTTTTCCTTCGGCATCAAATTGATTATACCCGTGTCTATTGGGGCAGTACCGACAACCGAACGAAGCTACACACAGAGATGAAAACACAGAGAAACAGCAAGAGCAAGATTTTCCAGGTTTCCAGAGATTTTGGTGGACTTTCTGTGGTGTGAATGAGCGTGAGTGAGTGAATGAATGAATTTCCGCCGCATCCGACTGCATCCGATGCTAGCCATCGATGCAAAGTTTGTTGTGTTTCTGTTTTATTTCCAATACCTCAATACAGGCGGATTGAATGAGCGAGCGAGCGAGTGTGCGAATGTGCGTTAAGTTGTACGTTTGCAACACACGGGCTTACAGTAGGATAAAGCAAGAAAACATGATTGTAAATATGAGATTAGCGGGGACGTAGCGTACAATTAGGAACGATAACAAAAAAAAACCAACGATTTAACGAACACAAGCTTGAAAGGGATAGTAGCTGGATATTTATCAAGCAATGTACATATTTTTGACGGACGTATCAAAGCGTCCCTTCTTCTTTAGGCACATAAGTGACAAGTGGGATACCGAGGGGAGGGAAAAAGAAAATTGCATTTGGCGGTGAAACCTCTTTGTTTTTGGTTTTCTTTCGCAGACATAAAATAAAATAGGGATGAACTTGAAAGTACTAAACACGCAAAAGAAAAACTAACATTTACTAAGTCAGCTCGGAGTGGTAGGAATATTCAGAAATTGATAGACTAAATTATCATTGATACTCGCTGAATACAAATTATCTTCATCACAGCAGCTTAAAATAGACAAACCGAACAGTGTACATAGAACAAGCGGAACACAAAACACACGAAAGCAAATGGCACAATGGAATAAAGCCCGACAGCGTCAATCGTTTATTGAATTAGAAACAAACCAGCATTCAACTTATAATTCGAATCCTCTAGAGAGCAAAAGGAGTGATGAGTAAAAAAAAAACCGAAGTAACACAATGTTCTGTCAGTTAATTAACTCCTTAGACAAAACCCAAACCACACGAGTTAAGTGAAATAGAAAGCAAAACCAGAGCAATGTTATCACATACACACTTGACACAGTAGGCATTTTGTGTTTTCGGCATTGTCACTCCGAACCGAAGTTCATGCCATTACAGCTGAGGAAGTAACGAGGAGATGAAATGCACCGCATTTAACACTGGACAAACATTCTGAACAAAACAAGCATATTCTCCGCAAAAGAAAAAAACAGCGAGAAACATTGCAACTAAACTTAAACAACGCATAGTTTCACAACAAAAGTAAGAAATAAAAACAAAACTATAATTTATTTATGAAAATTGAAATCAATGAAGCAGACATGTGTGTTTATTGTTATGTTTTCGGTGGAAAATCTGAGAAAATTATGGTGGAAATGTTGGTTGCATCAGAAATATCACAAAAAAGGTAAAGTATTTTGTTGTTTCAGTTTTTTAGAAAATCATCAACATGGATTTCGTTTCCTGCTACTAAGAATACAGTATTTCATTATTTTAATTGATAGACCAAAATTATAGATTATGTATCAAAATGTAGTCTAAGGGCAATATTGTGGCACTAATGTGAAACAATAAATTTTAAACAGATCACTGTAGAAACTTCACTTTCTTTTCCATTTTCGCTTCGATAGAAAGTTTATCTCCTGGACTAATTTAAGACGAAAAAAAGACAGTGGCTTTGGCAGAGAAAAACACAAACAAAAGCTACGCACTATCGCAAGTCAACGCCCCAAGAAAAGGGTCCCAAGTAGAGCATCATCTAGAGGGTTTTTTTGTGCTTTCTGGTCTAAACTTTGTAAAGCTTTCGCCGAATGAATTTCACCCATGGTGGAAGATAGTTTTGAAGCGGGCGTCAGCTTCCCTTGTGACGCTTTCGTGCGTGTCCACGGTGGGTTTCCAGTGAACCGCGGCCTAATCCGCAGAATCAATCAACTGGAGCCACTCCTACACGCATCTCGGGCCGCACAATTGTTCGCGATGTCATGGTCGGTTGAATGATTTTCAGTTCAATCGCGGCCAGCCCCGGACAGACCGGTGCATGATTGCGCAGTTTTCCGTCGCACAGCTTCCGCCCTCCAACGAACCCAAAACTGGGCCCAAAAGGTTCCGTCTACAATGTCTTCGATATGTGTGCACGCTCGCGTTTGTGTGTGTGGGCCACGTGGGGGCCCCAACAAATGGACGCGGACGCTGCGTCATCTAACGTCAGCGATAGATCGCAATCAGTATGAATGAAAACACCTTCATTTTAATTGTCCGGCCAGGTCCAGGATTTACCTTTTTTTTCCTCCTCCAGCATCTTGATTGACAAGCCCCCATACCCAGACCGGGGGCAGATAGAAATGAATAGGATTAAGAGCGGCGACGTCGTTCCCGTTCCGTTCCCGGTGGGGATACGCGCAATTAGTCACTATCTTGAGAACGACTCCAGCCAAAAGCCACCGTGGTGCTTCTGATGTGATGCTGCCACGGAAGTTCTCCGGTGGATTATCTGCCCGGGTGGAGCAGACTGTGCGTTTGTACTTGTTTTCTTCCATGCCTTTTGCCTGCGAGAAGAAGTGCATGACTATCAAGAAGAGGATGACTGATGAAGCTTATTTGGAACGGATGATTTATGAGTTCTGATCGGAGATTTTGTTGTTATTTTGGCTGTGGCCTCACCCCGTTCGGTTTGGCTCATTTGCTGCCGTTTTGTTGTCTGATCTGATTTGACGTTGACCTGGTTGGGGGTCTGCCTGTACGGTTCGCCTTATCGTAAATGATAGGCATGGGTGGGTTTCGTTTGGGGAATCGTGTTGCTTCTTCGACAATTTTTTTCCATTTATGGTAATCGATAGAACATTTAATAAGATTCGTGAAGGCAAGTGGGCGAAACTAGGGGTGGAAGATTGTTTGGGAAAAGTTTGACGCTCGATAGGAAGATTTCTACGAGCACTTCTTCCAGAGTTCATTCAAAAGCGAAAGAGTTGCCTGTTCTTTAGGGTGCGATTTTTATTATGTTATCTATGCTAAACAAAAACCATGCAACCCCTTATAATGGTAATGCTAAATCGAATGTAAATATCACTGCAAAGGTGCCGGACAGCATGTTCTTTGCACAGCATTCCTTTCCGTTATGCAGCTACAGTGTAAAATTGAAATCACAGTTCTAACTCAATGACGCTCGAAGCGAAAATGGCGGTACAACTCCCCTTGCATTGGTACTCTTCTCACGAACTTCATTTACATACGTTGATCAGAGTGCTGTACCGATTGCCAAAAACCCAGCGCGCTTGATACTGGAACGTGAACAATCTCCCTGTCTGGTGTGTCTTGTCCCAATCGGCAGATCTTTGCGATCGTGTTGTTGTAAGCCAACGCGATCAAAGGCGCTCAAAATGGCTCAATGGCTGGGTAACAACCTGTGAAGCAATTTCGTAAAATAGACCCCTGTACCCCGAGTGGCCATCGCAGGAGGGATAATCGTGGTCCCGATATGTTTTTCCTTCTCGCTTCACTTTGTTTTGTAAGATGCGATTTTAAGCAAACCACTTCCGCAGTGCGGTGTGTATCTGGGGGGATTCTTTTTTCTGTTGTTTTCAGTTTGAATTTTGTTGTGTTTTTGTTTTGTTTTGGTCTTCCCGCGTACCATTAGATGGGTCCATAATCTGGCCAAATTATGAGCCCACTCACGGTCGCTCTCACGTCCGTACTAACCATCGCAAGCGCAGATCTCCCACGGCTCGGAAAGGTTTGTCCCGGGTGGAGATGCTTGTGATGTGAAGATGGCCGTCCGGAATGGTGGCCTCCCAATCGGGCGTATCGGGGCAGACGAAATAAAACAAATCAGCGGGATACTCTCGGCGTGCTCCAGTGTGGATAGTTCCCTTCTTGTATCCACAACATAACGCCATAACGACTCGTGACTACTGCAACAACCAGCTCGTGGAGCATCGAAATGGGTGAAACTCACAACCACGGTGCGAAGGTAAAGAAAATCCAATCCAAAGTGGAAAACACAAGAAGAGAAAAGCAAAAAAAGGGGGCAATAAAAATCGATTTCGAGTTCTTGCGCTCCGACACCCTTGGGACACCTTTGCATTGTACACACTTTCACCCTTAGTCGGGCGTTGGAAGATTGATCGAAGCGACAGTGGAAAGGACGCCGTTCCTAAATCCCCCCTCGCCCCGCCCGATATCAATATCGATGGGGTGAACACAGTGGAAGTGAGGCAGAAAAGATGATAGAGACTTACGTGCCGTAGTGGTGACGACCCTGGGACGATAAGCTGGGCTAGAGATGGTGGCGATAGCGACGAACTCCCAATAGATCCCAATGAACGCGTCCCATCCGAAGCCGTGTGGGGGTGACAGGAAGTGTATTGCGATTGGATTTTCTTTCCCCCCGAATGTGTCGTGGTCGAAGGCAGGGAAGGCAGGTTGTTTGGTGTTGTGAAACAAATAAGGCTGGATGACTGCACGCTGAGAACGTCGACGCTGCGTTCGTGTGGAGGCTCTCGGGTTTTTTCTTCTTGTTTTTTGTTTTTTTGGGGAAACACCATCAGTATAACAAGCTGAGAAGCTGTTAACGATTAGCTCAAGCGGCGAGTTTATGTGCTATGCCGTATACATTGCCAGCTCACTGCCGGATGTTTGTCGCATCAGTGGTCGAGTTGCAAAATACCGAGGGTTGCAAAGAACAATAAAACCAGCCCGTGGAGAGCGATGGAGGCTGTGGAGGAAATCGTTCTGTGAAGCGCTCTGAAGTGGTTTAATTATCACAAAAACCCAGCGCCAAACAAAACGACCCTGTGATGTAGATGATGACTCGCAAGGAATCCATCTTACCGCTACGCATGCCTTTCGTCCTCGTTGCTGGTGTCGGAAAAGGACCGCCATTTTCCCCTATCGAGGGTGGTATCCATCCCTACCATCTGCAAATGGTTAGCGCGCGAAGGATTTCACCCTCGCGGTCGTGGGAGAATTTTCGCGCGTAAGAATCTCCCTCCGTACTCACCAATGCACCTAACCATGTCGGGAGGGTGATGAGGTGCACAAAAAACGGAACCGCACAATTGGCTTCCTTTGGCTATGGAGTGGCTTCAATGGTGTGGCGCACGGTACACAAAAAGCGAGCAATGGCACCGCGTTGCCATTCTTCCCAGGGTTTGATGGCTTTCTGTTAGTCATTCAAATTTACAAATGATCAACTTATTAGCATAATTTTTCACCAATTTTGAAGTGAAGGAGATACTCACGGGACTCCCCGCTGGAGACGGGGACACAGAGCGAGAGATGGAGGGGAAGATTGTTTATCCTTTTGTTTTCTGGCACCTTGCGAAGAGTTTCCGAAGCAGCGTGTTATGACACCACAATGGCTTTTGAAGGCACCTTTCTTAGGCGACAGAATTGTGTTTGTGAAAGAGGCTGGAAAAGAAAAGCGACTTTTTTGTACCAACAGGAAAACAAAATACATGATGGAGTACTCGTATAAGCGATGGTGTGAATATTAAGGGGAGAACTGTTTTATGCTCCCTTTTTTCGATTCATGACACACTCCTGTTGGGGGGGGACTTGAGTGATATGCGAAGCATTTTTGATCTACATTTGTTTCTGATTCGCCTTTGTACTGGTGGTGGTTAAAGGTTATTGCTTGCCTCATCATAAACTCGGTCGAGCTGCTTCGGCTTCGTGCAGGATGAATCTCGATGCATCGAAAAGTTTTTTGTGTTGTTTCCTTTTATAACCGTTTACGTTCGTAGCTGATAGGAAAGCCACGAAAGAAACGCTTTAACTGCGGGCGTAAAGAGGAAATAAATCGCAACATAAGCACATGAAACACCTACCGCCCACAAGCTTAAGCATAATGCTTGTAAACCGATAACATAAACAACCTCGGTGGTACTCGCAAACCACCAAACCACCGCCCGAAAGGGAAGTGATACAGCACTCAAGCTGGCTGGGATTCACGCCAGCGTGTTGCATTTCTTCGCCCACTTTTTCACCCCCTCACCCTCCCAGCCCCTTTTACATTCTCATTAACGCGCCCCGGAGTGGTTGGTCCGAATGAAATCTAACGCCACACGCACACCGACTCAGCTCCCGCTACGGGTACATCGATTACTACAAGTGTTTTCTCTCAAGCTCATGTTTCGTGGCGTGATGGTGGTCCGCCGTTGGGTCGTGCAGTACGGTCGCCCGATAGTTTGGACATCGATCCGGCCAATCGGTCTGCACCGGGACCGAGGGGCCCGATGCCGGTGCAGCGGCCGTATCGATTCTGGCGCGCTCGGTGAATGTGGTACCGCTTAACACGGTGCCGCGGGCTTGAACTTGCTGTCGTCAATCTTGGCAGAAGTAGTTTTGCTTGCGAAGCACGATTCCTTCATTTAGCCAACGAGCTCTGCGCTTCGGGGTGTTGTTGTCGAATGGTTCAGCACTTTACCACAAATCGCCGTTGAGCCATCGCGGAAGCTACAGTGTGTGGGAATAATTGTATGGTCAATTGCATTTTTTTCATTGCTGTAAATCAGTCGTTGCAAAAAGTCCCCTCGTTTTGCGCCTATCAGCTAGGCAATGTGCATTACACATGAATTAATTTTTGAATTGTAATTACCGACTAGAAGAAAATAGGATATTGTTAAATTCTCTTCCACGCGTCATGCTTACCACAATGAACCACACTGTAGCACGACGATTGTGGCCGCTGGGTCGGCTCGGTACTTTATCATCTCTTAAAGGTGAGAACGAGCAAATGTGGCAAGAAAAATGAAAGAATAGGTAGTTAAAAGGGAAAGATGAAAACACGTGAAAACCCCCAAACCCGGAGCCCCGTGTGCCCTGTTCGCGGCTTTCGAACTAATCTTTAATTGTCTCGAAAAGCCGCGAAGTAACGCCAGAACCCATGATTTTCTTGGGGTCGTTTTTTTGTTGCCTTCTGCTTCTTGCTCTTCGGGATTGTTGCTGTGCTTGTTCTCCATCATCACGGATGCCCTTCGGTTTCGGATTTGGGTGGGGAGGGTTGATGGAGCCCGCCAGCCAAAGTGTGGATGGTGATTTGTTTTCTCCTCGTTTGCACTGTCGGCTGCGCAGGACGACGCCAGCCAAATGCAACGCCTTACGTACTGGCCAGCTCACGCGCGCCATAACAATAAATGGGCGCGATATATTGCCTACGGGGTCCCCCTTTCCCATGGCCACGGCGTCCGATAGTAACGCCGTAGCCTTATGCCCGATCGATTTGAAGCCGCGAAAACGCCAGAAAGGAACGTCGCATGCGGGAAACGAATGCGTCCAAGCGACTAGCGGTAGGATAATAAGCGGGGCGGTAATGATACGATAGCGGATCGAGAATGGAGCCGCATGCACGGTTCATGGCCTGTGTTGTGTTGGATTCCCTCGGGAAGCGGTGTTTCCAGAATCGGAAGCGTTGAAGCAGTGTTGTGTACCTGTAGTGCCAGCGCTCCAGCTGAAAGTTGGTCCCTCCCGTCACTTTTGGTAACGAATCGATGAATCGACAGCGAGCGGGCACCGATGCCTTGCAGAACTCGTGCTCCCGACGGATAGACGGAGACAGGCGGCTATTGCGGGAAAAAGGACCTGATGCTCCCGGGGCATCATAAATTCTAATTACATCTGCTCGAGAGTTATTGCAATATTTATGCGTCATGACTTTGTGCCCGACTTTGTGTTTGCTGTACTGTTTGCCGGGTTCCCCACCGCGGGTAGATAAAGCACGCGCAATGTACCGACCATCCCATGTTCACACACAACGCACCCCACGTGAAGAATTCCGTGTGCAAACCCGTCCAGAATCCCTTGGGTGTGAAAAGTACCTACCTGGGAGTGAGGTGGGGGAACGGGAGATTAGGAGGTGAGTTCCATTTTGTTTCCGGGTCATGGCATCGGATTGTTTCGAGCGGAAAAGGTTAAGCAGTTATCACAGGTTGACGGTAGGTATTCAAGCACGCAGGAATTTGTGTTTGATGCCGGAGGTCGGCATTCAAAGATTTAGGTGAATTTTGCATTCGTGAAATATTCAAACGAAGCCACTCGCTGTCGAACAAGGACAGGGAAGGATTCCTTTCGGCCCTCGCGGGGATACAAACCGGGCGGATAAAATATCTCGTCAGAATGCTATTTGATGTGCGCTGTACCGATGTGAGGATGGTGGTTTTTTGATTGGGGACTTTAGGGCAAAACCTTCAAGAAGACGATTTCACTAAACCGGTCAAAATGTATGCAATGAGAAACATATGGTTGTTGGATCCCTAGCCGCCCAACGAGGGTATCATCGCATGGTTGTGACGAGCGAAACTAAAGCATGAAACCATGGAATACAAACACACAAACACACACACACGGGTGTCGGGAGGTTGTCGCGATATGGTCCCGTCGATGCGGGACGATACTAATTTGTTTAAAAGCAAACGATCACCGAACCGAACGCTCTGCATATTTGGACGGGTTTGATGTAGCTGCGTTACGGAATGGGATTCCTTTACGGAACCAGATTACTTCCCATTTTCCACCATCCTGGCGAGTGCCGATATCTTGGGACACTTTTTTAGGTTCTTTTTTTTCCATTTGAATCGGGGAGCCCTCCTATGGTTGTGGAGTGAAGCGCAGAAACCCGTTTGCCAGTTCCGACCCGACCGGCCACGGGACCTATGTATGGGCTTTGCTTTATCGTGATGTATTTTATTTCCAAAAACTTGGGCACACATGTTGCTCGGCTCCCGAGGATGACATGGCTGGGCAATGTGTTGGGTTAAGCAACCGGCGTGGAGTGCCATTCAAATCATATATTAAAACACTTCTTCTTCTGCTTCTTGGTTGGCTGTTTGGTAGCAACGGAATACGTTCTCGCTGGTGCTCGTTGCTGCTCCACATTCCGGTCGGAAAGGTTCCATTCTGCGCGATACATGACATTTATGATGTGGAAGATTTAACGAAAATAAAATTGAAGATAAATGCTACGAATAGCGTTCGTATGTTTTCGCTGTTTGTACAGGCAAAAATATATTTATATTGCTGCCAGAAGATACAACGCCAAAACTGTACTAAATGTGTCTCAGTTATGAATGATGCTGGAATAGATACAGTCCAAAAGCAATGATAGCTTACCAAACGCACCGGGCTAGCTGTTTACCATCCAAAAGCTGCCAATTTCTTTCTTTTGCAGCTTCTTTTAGTCTGCGTCGAGGTCAAACGGCTCATCAGATAACGTTGGCCCCTTAAGATTGGGGTGCTGTGTTTGTTCACGAGCTGGTTGGCATTATTCCAGCAAAAAGTTATTACAATCTTGATTCAATCTAATCGTCGAGAAAATTACGATCTCACCTTTTCGGTTCGTTTTCCAGCCATAACGGTGGAACACTTTGTTTCGAAAGTACGTGGGCTTTGGGGAAGAAATTCCAGCACCGTCCATCGTTGACCGTGGCATTGTCTCTGGCGAAGAATGGCCATCAGCAGCATAATGGTTACACGCGTGGAGTTGGCCACGTTGTCGCTCGGGTTCCGAATGCGCACGAGAAGATTAATGGAGACCGCGCGCTGGCGGGTGTTATCGGCAGAATTAGATCTATCGCCGATCGTATTATCTCGACGAAGCTGTCATTTGACAAAATCACGTCAATCTCCCGTGTGCCTTTTCGGGGTCAGTAATGGTTCGGCGAGGGACAAATAGAGATCGGAGGAACAAATACGCGCACCACGCAGCGATCCGACGACTCAAGCACGGAAATGGTCTGCGTCCATCGTTCGATTCCGTCGATGAAAGTTGCTGGTCGGTGGCATTGATGCTGATGAAAAATGAAGTCCGATTGTGTGCACCGGTGACAAATGGCTGCCCATCTCTCCCCGGATGGGGAGGCGAGGCAAAAGACTGGGGTAAATTATCATGACCCATTGTGACGGTGAGTGACGGTGTTGATCTTTCGATAGGCCGATGACTTTCGCTAGACGGGGGGTTCGTCGTCGATCGTTCGTCGACGTCTTCGCCAGCGCGGATCAAAGGAGATTCATTTGGCTAGCCACTGGCGAAGGTGTCCGATTTCAACGCTGTCAGCTCGTTTGGTGCGCAGCAAGCGGTAGTCGCTACAACGTCGTAACATGAGTCCACCAACACCTGGAGCTACCTGGAGCCCGCCCGTTCGAACGCGATGCGATGCTTTTGTTTTTATTAATTTAAATTTCTGTTAATTTTTGACCACGGCTTGGATCGCGCCGTCCAGTGGGAGTCCGATTGTTTTCCCTCCACCCGGACTAGGTGGGAAAGCTTTTGCAGAAGTTTCGGCTAGATCCGTTGTGAATTAGCATATCGAATGGAGAGAAGGAATGGAGAGAAAATGTGGCTCGCTCGCGCAGCTTTAATACCTGCTGTAATCTACCACGCAAAGGAATGTTTTAACTCGAAAACATCAACCCACAAAACGATACTTTGGTTTCGTTTCTTTCAGAGGCAGGGCAACGAGATATCACGAGTCCGCCCTGAATAGATAGACCGTCCAAAAGTGGATTGCATAAAAATTAATTGCCTCCTAAAATATGAATCCAAAGCTAACACAATCGGAAGTCAGGTTTACCGAATGTGAACGGGAAGCAGCCAGCCGGGAAGGAGGGATGGGAGGACTGTTTGTGGAGCAGAATGGAATTCTTGGACGCTGGAAATGGTGTTCAGGAAACGCGCTTCAAAGGCTTAGACCATAAATAGCTCATCTTAAATAATAGTGACATTTAGTGTAAATCTATACACCGGGACATGCTTATATATGCGTTATCCATAAATAAGGCTTATCTTGATTCTAATTAAGTACAGCTTTCGGGGAGGAAAATATGAACTGTTTCTCACGCGAAAGCACGCAAGTATCATCTTTCCAATCATGTTCTATTGCTGGTTCCCATTCTCGAAGACGTCGAACGAAGCTCACTATGTAATACGGGAAGCATTTTGTACAACACTTTAAGGTGAATAATGTTCGATTCGATCGACGTTCCGTCCAATTTCGGTTAAATTGCAAGTTAGTGTATACAATTGTGTCATTCGGTGAAACCAAAACTTTACAATCATCATCATCCCCACATGCTTGGACGGTGTACGTGTGCAATCAAACTAAAAGGCTAATTATTTCGCCAATTTGGGTCTTCTTTATCCCGCAAATCGACACTAACGCCAGCTCGTTTACTGGTTTACGACTCGCCATCAAACCTAACGAGTACTGCGGTGACGAACTGTGTGAAATGAAACTTTCTGTTGCCAAATCTTGACATTGTTAGCGCACGAGCAAGAACATTGTTAGGGAGTGAAAATCAGGCACCTTTTTAAAGACCAGCGAAAGGGAGCGAGCCTGAAAGCGCATTTAAAACCATTGAGATGGAGAATTAGTGTCTAATTACTTCAAGTACGTACTCCAGCCACGTTCACATGCATACAAGCTGTCGTATTGCGAAGAGCAAAGTAAAGGAGAAGCGTTCTAAAATCAGTCGAATGTGAAATAATGTTTGGCTTAGATTTGGCTACGGACCTGCCCCAGCTGCCAAGCTGAACCGCTTGTGATGCTAACTGACTCTCCGCGCATAGCCGCAAATTATATGGAGAGCGAACACTTTACGACCCAATTAAAAATAATAAATTCTAATGCCCATTCCATGTCCATCATAACACGGGCGCACTGTAGTAACCGAGCATGAGCACACAAAACAGCAGGAAATTGATGGCGGATCTTCGCGGAGCGATTAACCGTACGCCGTCGTGCCTGCAGGCAAAATAAGGTGGAAAGTTTCATCTCAATAGCACGGAAAGCCGAACTAACCTTTCACCAGCTCGAAACGTTTGCAATCGAAAATGGTTCAAAGTTTCCGAGCAGCCTGCCAAGAAGATGAGGAACCCCATGTTTAGAACAAGTGAAGGCAAAAGACACAGCTAGCTTTCCGAATCGAAATCGAAACTTTGCGAGCGCCCAACGATCCCCGTGCAGCCGAACAATGCGTAATAAAAATAAAAATTCATAACGATAATTTCATGAATCATTAATTCCTTTGTATATACAGATTTGGCTTCTGGGCGGCTGCTAGAACGACCGATGGGAGAGGAGGGGGTTGGGAGTTTCTTGCACTTTTCTTGTTCCAAGCATCCACTTGTACGTACCGAGGCAATCTCCGCCGATGCGACCAGCGAGCTTTCGCAACGTAATCTTCGATGGTTCAACGAGCTTATGGGTGTACGGCGTAGGTAGGCGGATGGGGAAGGAGAGATGTTAGGGCTTCCGTTCTTCAGAATCAATTTTCCTTTTAGTACACGCAGAAGCAATCGGGCACAGCTGAATGACCGCACACTCGGGATCGTAATGGCATACGAGCAACATCGTAGGCTCTGCTCGATCTTCAGCGCTGAACAAAAAAAAAGCGCGTTCTAGGACACGCATATTTCCACACACACACACACACACACAAAAAAGGGAGCAACATAAAAACAAAAGTTCACATTCCCCAGATCCCAAGAAGGTTAGATGGTGCAGGTCAAGTGGAAGCAAAAAAAAAGCATA